>NJDC01007332.1:20894-39113 GCA_002245475.1 Calephelis virginiensis
TACGATAAAATAATATAATATATATTATAACAGTTTAAAACTATAATATAACGTATAATGCATTAGAAAAATATAACGGTTATGCCCAAGTCTAGTCATTTGAGTGTTAGCTTGTTTGTTCTGAATACTCAAGTGTTTTGAAAAATATTTTACCACTAGCAGCGGACTTAAGCACAAAACACAGGTATGTTATTTCTAGGAAAAAATATTTATATGTCCACCCGTGCGAAGCTGGGACAGTCTGCTAGTATTACATATGGTGCTCTCATCCAAATTTCGTTCAATGTAAAGTTCTATTTGCCACACACGATCTCAACGTAGAAATTACCATAAAACGTATTAGAACACAAGTATTAGAAAAAGCTGGGTTTTCTTTTACCATTTATGTATGTTGCAACTTTATATCTCGTAGGTTATATCATGATACAACAGAAATCTGTATTAAGTCTGTAAAAACCGTAACTTACTTTTACTTTGCAGAATATTGTAAACATACGAAAATTTTTAACGACTTCTCAAGCCGCGTTTTTATTTAAGTAGGTAAGTAAGTATCTTCACGCGCATGTCTCTCTGGTATCCAGAGACACAAACAGGGCATCCACGACTAGACAAAGACAATCTGATGAGTGGCAAGCATGTCGCCAACCGGGAAAATATCCAATCCCGAGCAACACTACATTAGTTTTTATTAGAAAATTGAAAATATATATTTTCCAATTTTTTGTTGCCGAACCCGGGGGTCAAACCTGGGACATCAAGAAATCAATTCACCGTCCAACCGCTAGACCACAGAGGTGATATTTGTTTTAAAGTTTGTAATTAATGAACTTAAATAATGCAATGTTATTTTGCATAAAGCATCAAATAAACAATAAAATTTAGCATCAAAAGTGTTTAAAAAATCAGCTGAAAGGAGGATGCAAGGGATGTCCCATGGAATATTGTTGGAGGCTAAAGGTAGGTAAACGTCTGGAAGAGG
This sequence comes from Calephelis virginiensis, assembly GCA_002245475.1. Lineage (NCBI taxonomy): Eukaryota > Metazoa > Arthropoda > Insecta > Lepidoptera > Riodinidae > Calephelis > Calephelis virginiensis. The sequence goes on from NJDC01007332.1 coordinate 21,874, forward strand.
ATGTACGGATCAAGTTTTTTATGAAGACAATGCTGTACTTTTGGGCTCTACAGCATTTGAGCTGCAAACACTGGTCACATATGGAAGGCGATTGTTCAGAAAGATTCTTACATTTGGATAGGAAGAAAACGTAAAAAAGTAACTCTAAAAGAAAGATCAGTTGTAAGAGTTGTAGTAGATGATGTAGTTTTGGAACAATTGAATGAAATCGTAGATATTGGTTGTGCTTTTAGCAGAGATAAAAGGTACAACGTGGATGTAGGAAGGAGAGTATGCAAGGAATAGTGTGAATAGAGCTCTAGGTAAGCTAGTAAAAAGCGAGATTTCGAGACAAATCACTAGACACACTTTGCATGATGCCGTGCTTATCCAAACGTTGTTGTATGGAAGCAAGAGTTAGGTGTGTTGAAATAAGTATGAGAATAGGATAAATGCGGTCAAGAGTGCTACGGAAATTTTGTGGTGTAACGGTCACTGATCGCATTTGTAATAGGCCGAGGCTGGTATAAAGAGTCTCCGGAACTGGCGTGTTTGTATGAAAAGGGTAATTAATGTGGAGGAAGCCATAAATTTCTGCAATTATCGTGAGATTAATCACTCTATACTCCCTGCCTACCGCGCAGAGGGGCTTGGCGTAAAGATATGTATGTATGTATAAAAAAATGATACTATATCCTCATTGTAAAACATTTTGTATAAGATTCTATGTTGGATGATAATTTTTTTAAGTAACTGCAGCTATTGACGGCTTGTCAAAAATCTGCCGTGATAGTTGTGGTGCATAAATTACTTTATTCGATTCGAACATTTGATTAGGTTAGGAAACAGTTAATTAAGTGAGTCGGTAATACCTGCTGAGTTTACGGGCGAGTCACTGCAAAAATCTACCACCTAGTCAGATGTCACGGTGTTAGTGATGGTAAGCCTATGCTCGCCTTTTAAGAGCTGTCTGGCAAGGAAGGTAGGATGGTCTATTTTGCAAAGGAGCCCGGACCAACACGGGGTAAAAAGGTAATAGCTGCATTTAGAGTACCATCCTTTGTAATGTCTTATAATAATAATATATCTTATAATTATATAAAGTATTATGTTTTAAAGAGCTAACTCATTCCTTAAACTTTCGCAACGCATCTGTGGTACTCCTGGTTTTGCGGATAGATCTCTTTCCATCAGGTGACCTACATGCTCGTTTGCCTCTTCTTGTGTAAATAAAAAAAGCTGGTAGTGAATTTATAAAACTAAACAACTAGCAAAATCAGATAGTTTTTAAAAAAAAAAGATTTGCATTTTCATGAAAAAAGTGTGAATGAATGAATATAAACACTCAAACATGCGCCAAAAATTACAAAATTAGAGACTGCATCTCTTGATGTAATATAAGGTTTACAAAGGCGGTTATCGCTGTGCAGGCACCTCTCCCAAACAACCTTAACATGATATAAAGACTTTGATTATAGTTTTGTATGTTTTTACACAAAGCAGCTAAAATAACTCTTAAAGCTTTTTTAAATTCGTTAACGATACTTCTTGTTAATCTACACTTAGTAAAACAATATTCAGTACATAATTAAAAAAAATTGCTACGTATAATATTCAGGTCACGGAACCTAAAATATAATGATAGACAAAAATGTTAATAGTCTTCTTTTAACATTTTTCAGTTTTTCTTTTTGTCTGTTGTATGCAAAATCAATTAAAATATTTTTTGACAAATTTTGTGTAGCAGTAGCTTATACACAAAATACCTTTTTCTTTTTCTACCCTTAGAATATCTTTCTTTCCCATAATTAACCACAGGAATTAACTTAAATTTATGTACGAGGTCGCGGGCAATTGGTAGTTTGGGAATAAAAGTTTGTGATTAACTTATCACAATAATATTTGCACATATCTTCGAGTCGCGCAGTAGGCAGAGAGTATCGAATACCAAGTGTCACGATTTTTGCAGACCAGACTCTCTTTCTTATTAATTTTCTTTTAATACAAAAACACCGCTCCAGTGTCTAATTCAAAAAAATGATATAAAAACAATAGAACATGATTGCTTTGTCTTGTTTAGTTCTGTTTTACTAAGTTTTAAGTTTAAAAAAAAGTTATTAGTAAATTTAAACAGTGTTTTGTTGTATTTGCGTCGTACTCGTAGTAAAGATGAGGGAAAAAGATGTTTAACTGGATGTAAGTGATTATCGCGGTAGCGATCGAATATCAGCAGCACCAGAAGTATCACAAACGCGTTACTGATTTTTAGGAAATGAGTGAACTTTTTCCGATTTGGTTTCTAAGTCATGTAAGTGTTAAAATATCGCTTTCGGTAATTAGTTTAACTCAGGTTCTGTGCGAGTTGAAATGTCTTCTAGATCAAACGGCAAAAGACTGCCACGCATTAAGGTGACACGGTATTATTTATTTCTTTTTAAAATTTTTATCAATTCGTATCTGAGTATCAATTTAATTGGTATCAATTGCAGCTTACATTTTTAACCTTTGATTTAATTATCACCTAGTTTATACTGTTGTAATAGCAAATACTAGTATATCAAGACTAAAGGCCCATGACATTTTTAATTTAACCATCTCAGTAGTATGTTATTCAAAGTTAAAAAAATACCACATCAAGAAAACAAATACCAGAAGGAAATATGTCTTCCATAGATGAAAGATCTTAATGGCAATGACAGTGCTGGGAAATGGACGTAACGGTACATTTTAAAATAATCGTATCAACGTTTAAAAGTGAAATTTGCTTTCGTGTGTTTCTCTCGTAAAACCTCTTAGCGCTCCTTGATTGTACGCTATGATTTATGTTGGAAACGCGATGTGTTTGCGAACTCCGTAAACTCGGCGTTAACTAAAACGCGATTCATTGCATTGCTCAAATATAGCCAACTTTGATTTTTGTAAGTCCAACTTCTGACAGCTGTACCGACTTTCCTGGGAGTGGTTCAACGCTGTCGCTGGTATACTGCTAAGTCTAGCTATAAAAATAGTTTTTTTTTAAATAATGGAAGGTAAAAAAGCAAACGGATTTCCTGCTGGTAAGAAATTCACGCTGCCTAGGAACACCAAAGGTTGTAATGGTGTTAGGCCTCGAGCAAAAGCAAGTTTATCGGCTACCTTACCCTTCACACGTGAATGACACGCATTGGACATTATAGTGGCAGGAATAGGTAAGGCGGCGGTTCCAATCCGGGCGAGTCACTGCAAAACTCTACGATCTAGTAGGATGTCACGGTGTTAGTGACAGTAAGCCTGTACTCGCCTTTTACTAGCTGCCTGGCAGGAAGGCGGATGGTCTTTTCTATAAGGAGCCCGGACCAACACGGGTCAAAATTAAGTAATTAACGATAGGTTTGCCACCTTTGTGGGATTAAGTAGTATGTGGGCGCGGTGGTAGGTTCTCTCTTGTCTCAAAAATGGAAAAAAATTAGGGTCTAGCGGTCCCGTGTTGGGATTGACTTCAAGAGATCTCGGGTTTGATCCTCCGGTCTGGCATCAAGGATAAAAATGTTTTTCTAATAAAAACAATGCTGCCCGGGATTGGATACGTGTCCGTTTGGGCTTAAAATGGCGACCTATTATATTTTGGGACTTGGTGTCATGGGTCATAGGTGCCCTGGTTGTACCTCTGCCTACGCCTTCAGGGATATGGGCTTGAAGATTACTTTCCTATTAAGTAAATATAAACATAATTCGATCGATTTGATTCTGGTTTCAATGGGTTCCTGGATGGTTTGAAAAATAGTAGGTGGCGCTTTTGTCGATATGTTATCAAATTAAGGCAATACAATGTGTACGGCTTAGCTAGTTAGCCCTGACTACCTTTCCTTTTCTGGCCACTATAAGACCAAAATTAGCTTTGGTGATTTCTGATTTTGTGACTAGGGTAGGTGGTAAACTTACTCCAGAGATTTATCAGCTTGAACCTCAGATTGGTAACACACTGTCAACATATTCGGTGTCATAGGTGTCATGTCATGCCATTCTTTCCATCAGCAGAACAGTCTACTCTTATACCTTAAAAAAAGGATATTTTAACAAACGAGTAACTTTTTTCAGTTTGAAATATTTCGTGCAGGTGCCAACGCTAGAGTTTCAAACTAATTTAGTTCTTCCGTAAACGCAATGCGAGAAAAAGAGGTCTGATATTCTGCAATTCATAGAGCACAGGGCGTAAAATTTTGACAAGTTCTACTAAAACCATTAATACCTAGTTCATTTTTTTATATAAACTAGCAAATCTCACCCAAATGAAAAACCATGATAAGGCCTATTTTACATATGTCAGGAAAGCATTTCCTTTAATCAAGTGGTATAAACAGAAAATCATGCAATAAAGCAAAGCCTACATGACACAGAGATGGATATGTTGCAATATTTTTTTTTTATGCTACATAATAGGTTTTTTAATGACATTAGAAGGCAAACAGACGGATTTCCCGATGGTAAGAAAGTCACGCAACCTAGAGATACCAAAGGTGGTAATGGTGCGCTACCAACCTTAGACCGGGATGTTAGGCCTTCAGTAACAGTAAGTTTATTGGCTACCTTATCCTCCGAACTGGAACACTTCAACGGCAAGCGCTGACATTATGACGGCAGGAATAGATAAGGCGGTGGTAATCAGGGCGAGTCGTTGCGAGACTATACCACCTAGTCAGATGTCACGTTGTTATTGGCGGTAAGATCATGCTCGCCTTTTATGAACTAAATGGCAAAACAAGGCAGATGGTCCCGACCAACACGGGAAAGGGAAAGCTTGCGTGATGGTCGAAGACAAGCGTTGCCTGTAGACGCCATGGTCCTGTCGCGGGATACGCTTCGGTATGAAACATGATCTGTGGCCAGGCCAGAACATGACAGAGTTGTTATGTTGGCAGGAATAGTTAAGGCGATAGATTCCTTTTGAGGGTAGTTGCTGCACGGCAATTTAGCAACAGTGGTCTTGTTGGTAAAGACCTATTTAACCTATGCTTACCTCATTCGAACTTACAGGCAGATAGGACACACACAGAAGACCACTCTCCTCTGTGGTCCAGCGATCCAGTTGTTGCACAGTTAAGGCAACAAAAAGAAAATTGGGTTTTTCCAATTTTCTAATAAGAAAACGATGCTCAGGATTGGATTGCCCGGTTGATGATAGGCTTGCCACCTAACACATTGTGGGAATTAATGTCTTCGGCTAGTCGTTGATGTCCTGGTGGTGCCTCTGCCTACCTCTTCATGGACATGAACATGAAGATACTTACTTACTTCACAGAGGACCAGCGCTAGTACAGGAATGTGTAGTATATGTGTAGTATAATGCATAGCATTAAATGCGTACATACATGATAACTTTGATATCTGTTGGCCTCTTTGGGCGAGGAGTTAGCGTTCACACCTATCTTAACCGATAAATTCCCGGTGGGCGCAGGCATTTGTGTGATAAACACAAATACTTCTGTTACCAGATCTGGGTGCTTATTAAATTTGTACTGGTATCTATTTAAGCATTTATATTGTTAATTGACACCCAGCTCAAGTTTTTGTCAACTCTAGGATTTGACAATTTGTGTAATTTGTCGCGGGATATTTATTCATAGCAGATAAGTAAACCGGTTTCGTGGGTAACAATTGGACAAAATGGCAAAATAGGAAAGCGTTACCCATATAAAGCGATCCCAAGAGACGAGTGTTGAATGTGGTGGAACAACTTGTGTATGCCATGAAACTAAGACATGCAAAGTGGAAAATTAAGTGCAGGAGACTCAGGTTCCCGTTTTAAAATCTGAGAAACACCCAGAAAAACTGCTAGGATGATGATGACGAAGAGAAAAGATTCCGCTATCAGAAATTAATTAACACGCTTTGTAGAATATTTATTTTTAGATCGTAATCTCCTTGAAACGAAGTGAGCTCTGAGCCGCCGAAATAATTATTGTCATTATTAATTACAATTTGAACTTGATGATTGAATAATTAAATATATTAGCTGTTGCCGCGACTTCGCATACTCATAGTGACTTTTAGTGTTAGGTATTGTGGTAGATATATTTTGTCTCCTTGTTTTCTTAAATTTCTAAGATTTAAATTATCTTTGTTCTAAAAGATTTTAATTAGCAGGCTATTTTATGAACGTACTAAATATGTTGTGTCTGATATGATGCTGTTTGAACGTAAATATAAGAAATTAAACAAGACTTTCTATAAATTAAAAAAAAATCAACGGCAAATTCCCTATTTTCCTTCTTCTCTCTTCCTGTGTGTGGGCTGTGGTCGACCTCTTGTCAACACGAACTAAATATAGATGTATTTGTTTAGTTCGTGAGTTCATCTTATTAATATGATAATGCGAAAGTTTGTATGTTTGTTTTTTACTCCTTAACGTAACAACTGCTAAACCGATTTTTATGAAATTTGGTATACACATAGACCCTCTATACTACTACAACTTGAATTAACATATAGGATAGGTTTTTTCTGTGGGGATATTAACCGTGCGGGAAACGCCTATAGTCTAGTACACATGTGCCTTTTAGGTCAAAATTGTTAGCTCGCCTCGTAAAATTTTTAACACTATTTGAGATATTCGCAAAAAACAAAACCACGCTTTCCTTTTTACTAAATTGCTTATAGCTTTTGTAAATTTTGCAATCAAAACTCCAAATTTTTCAAAAAGTTTCTAAATGCAATGACAAATCGAATGACACCTCGATCATAATTTTGCGAGCAAGCTAAAAATTTTGACCTAAAAGGCGCATGTTGACTAGACTACTAGGGCAACAACTATTCAATATATAACTGTTCAGTTTGTCTTAGGACAAGACCCCGAGGCTGGCTTAAAAGTGTCTAAATAGGAATTTTCTATGCAAGGTATACACTTTGTAAGACATAAATGACAACAGAGGAATAAAGTAGGGAATTTGTTGCCTCGTAATTATTGTAACTTGCTCGTTATAATTTTCCACAAAATATACATTGGGCTGTTTGTGGACACTTTGCCTCTTCATCTAAAAAGTGGGCATGAAGCCTTTTTCGGTTAATTGCTTCGAGCAAGTTTGGAAGTCGAAGGTTTTGGAAGTTTGGAAGTTTGGAATGCTCTAACTCTAAAATAATATTTTAAGCAAATTAAAACTTAAAAAAAAATGATTTCAGTCTAAGTACACAAAAATTGAGAATTTTCCTTGATTCTACTAGGATTTAATGGGTGGCAATGGAATCACTTCGAAAATACATAATAAAATATGGGAGTCTCCTCCTTCCCAAATTAAAAGTACTTTGAAGACACCCGGTAAATCACTCCTTCTCTCACGTGTGTGTCTCTGTAGCAGCCTCGCTCTTCAGCCCGTTGACATAGCTCCTAAGCGAGTGGTGCTTTTTCATTTTAAAGCTGACGATATCGAAATGGTTTTTATCTATATGTTATAGAGATCTGGCCGGGCGTTTAAGAGCATCAGCTCATTTGTATGAGCTATATATATTTGTATGAGCTGAGTATAATGAGCTTTAAAAATACTGCTTATTCCAATGTTGAATATATGGGACACCTAACAGTTAAAACACTAACGAATGCTGGTACATCTGAGCTTGTTTGGTCTTTGTGCTTCTAGATATGAAACTTTACCCTGGAAGGCCTAATTGTGAACTCATCGAGTTTGAACTCATTATATTCCTCCTAACTATCTCAGTTCATATTTTCTGATGACTAGGATTTGATAATAAATATCTGATGAAACAACTAGAAGGCTGGCTGATGAATCATAGTTTAAAAATTACGGCTTTATGTTTCGTAATATTTGTAGTTTAGCTAAAACACATCAAAAAGAGAGGTGTTGTAAGTAAGATGTGTGTGGGTGTGTGTATGTCTGTGGCATCATAGGTTTTGAACGGATTGATCGATTTCGATGTTTTTATTTGAAAGCTAATTATTTAAATTTATTTAAAGTAGGATATTTTGGAAACAGCTTTTAAATGGCACTTGTACTTTTTCAACTAAACGTACATACATGCTTTCTACTCTTTTCGCCTCTGTGGTATAGCGGTCCGGGTGTTGGACTTGACTGCATGAGTTCCCGGGTTCGAATCCCGGGTCGGCCATCAAAAAGAAAATTGGATTTTTCCAATTTTCTCATAAAAAAAAAATGTTGGTCGGGATTGGAAATGTGCCCGGTTGGCGATAGGCTTGTCACCTATCACATTGTGGGACTTAGTGTCTTCGGCTAGTCGTGGGTGCCTTGGTTGTACCTCTGCCTACCTATCGGGGATATGGGCGTGAAGATACTTTCTACTGTGTACTTCGAAAAATTACAAGTATTATTTAAAAGTGTGCGTTTGTCGTAATGAGGGTTTTTAATGGTGAATTAGGAGAAGAAAAACCGTGCCAGCTTTGAAGTGTATAAATTTGAACACAGCTTAATTAGGAACACAAGTATAGCTTAAGTATACAATGTTCTGAGCGACACTGGCTAGCTAATGGTTAGCGCTTTACATATAATGTTATGGAGGCCTACGAAGATTGCATCAAGATTATTGACTTACATAGCAAGTAGGTACAAGTGTAAAAGCTAATTGCTTATTATTGTTGCAGAATATTAAAATGACACAGCAACTGGACAATTTTGTGTACAAGACATAATATTTGTTGGCGACGTCAAAGGAGTCTCATTTCCGGATGTGACATCAGTTTCACATTACCCCTCGAGAACACAATAGCGAGTGTTGAGGACTGGGAAGCTTTCATCTTGTGTAGCGCAGTGTGAAGTATCAGCTGTCGAATTAGAGCTATGAAATATTTTCTACAGTTCTGTTTATAGTTTATCATCTGTTTCCTGTGTCTGAGCAAAGTTATTCAACTCTCCCTCGAAAGGAATGGGAGTTTATGTTATATAGGTGACTAGCGGCTCGCCCCGGCTTTGCACGGTTATGAAATATAAATATAAACCTTCCTTTTCAATCACTTTATCTATTAAAAATAACATATCAAATTCTGTTGCGTAGTTTTAAAAAATTAAGCATACAAAGGGACATAGGGACAGAAGAAGCAATAATGTAAAATAAAAACATTTTTTTTGCGAAAGAGAAAGCAAATGGGGAAGCTTTTTCTGTTTAGAAACACCGCTGTTAAATAATGTTGTTTACTCTTTGTTGTGAAAAACAAATATTACAAATCAACTTAAAAGTAAATAGTAGTACAAAAAGCGAGCTTGACTCTAATGAAAGAAATTTCTTTCAGCCAAATCGTAACAGGAAAATTATAAATGAAATAAATAAAGCCGGTACAAATATACAAACTACTAATTATTTACGAAACAATATAATTACACACATGACAGATAAAATAAACTGAATAAATACATACGCATAGGGAGCTAAACTGTGGCAAAGAAAGATTTTTTTTTTAAGAAATCTCTTTTAGCTCTCTCTTAAAAGAATAATGAATTTTACAGACGGTTCTGCTGATAGTAAAATATAGTCAAGACCTATAGACACCATAGGCAAATTAGGTGCGTGTCTGTCATGTGGCCAGGATGTTAAGCCTATTACGCACGTCTACTGCCTACCTACCAGAACATAACACTTACAATGGGGCAAGAACAGATAAGGCGATAGATCCCTACTTGGGCAAGTTGCCGTATAATGCTCTACCACAAGTAACTCCCATTAGTTATATTCTATTCGACCTATAGGTACTCACGTATTTTAAGCTGCCTGACAGGCAGGCTTACGGTCTATAGTACTCAAAAGACCCGGACTGACATGGGGAAAAGATTTCACCATTTTTCAACTATACTGTTTATAACGTATAGTTTTATAGTTTTTTTTGTTTTTTTTTATTTTTCTTGTTTTTTTTTTATTTTTATAGTTTTATATTTTATAGAGGCCTGGCACTCAATACTCTCTGCCTACCCCGTAAGGGACTTGGCGTGAAGATATGTATGTATGTATGTACTGTTTATAAAAATATAAGACAAAAAGGAACACAGATTTCCTGCCGGCAAAAAATATGTAGAAAAGTCAAAATATTATAGATTTGTAAGACAATATTCTATCACATTAATAAATCATTTCACCCATGAAAAGCCTCGACTGGTTGCTGGTCTACAAAAATTTATTCAGTACTGACTTCATCACTTAAAGCCAAACACAAAACATTTGTTTGGGTAATAAGCAACATTTCTTTTAACAAAGGATAAATAGTTGGTGCTCCCGAAGCATGAAGAGAATTGCTAATTAACTGGGACTGAGAAAAACTCGAGTTTCCGATCACAGCGGCAGTCTACCGTGAACTGTTTGTTATCTCTCCTAATTACTTATATTTACTCTTGTTTTAAAACCTGCTTTAAGGTTGGAAGGCAAGCAAATGAAGATTTATGTTTGTTTAAAAGATATTAGAAGGCAAACAAGCAGACGGATTTCCTGATGGTAAGAAATTCACGCCGCCTAGAAACACTAAAGGTGGAAATGGTGCATTGCCAACCTGAGGCAGGGAAGTTAGACCTCTAGCAAAAGTAAGTTTACCGGCTACCTTACCCTCCAAACCGGAACACGTTAACGGCAAGCGCTGACATTATGGCAGCAGGAATAGATAAGGCGGTCGTACCAATTTGGGCAAGTCGCTACGAGACTTTTCCACCTAGTCAGATGTCACGGTGATAGTGAAGTATAAAAATTGAAATAAAGTCCTGTGTATTGTATACTTTAGTACAGCGTGGCGACTGGCGATTAGTGGCAAGGTTTGCCAAGCCAGCTGTTGAGTTTATAATTGCATCTTTAGATGTTTCACATCAAAACAGTTTAACGACCGAGTTGGCTATCTGATATAAAGTGGTCACCACTGGTCAAAGACATCTGCAACAAAAATGTAATCAAATGCGAAGTCGGTCTCTAAAGAATTTAATCATTTCATGGTCTAGAGGTTTAGTTATTGGACTTGACTGCATGAGGTCCCGAGTTCGAATCCCGGGCCGGGCAACAAAAAGAAAATTGGGTATTTCCAATTTTCTAATAAAAAAAAATGTTGCTCGGGATTGGAAATGTGCCCGGTTGGCGATAGGTTTGCCGCCTATCACATTGTGGGACTTTGTGTCTTCGGCTAGTCGTGGGTTTTGCCTTCGTCTACTTTTACCGTTACCATTTTAAAATCCCTCTGTGGTCTAAAGGTCCGGTAGTCTTGACTTCATTAGGTCCTGGGTTTGACTCCGGGTCTGGCAATATGATATATATGAAGACAATAGATTTTTCCAATTTTCTAATAAAAGCGACATAGTTTGGGACTGGATATGTACCTGGTTGGCGGTAGGATACATAGTTGTGTGATACACTCTTCGGCTAGTCGTGGATGTACTAGTTGCACCTCCGCCTACCTCTTCGAAGATCCATATACTTTTTAACAACCTGTAGCTAAAATTTCGGTGCAAAGCCGTTCATGAAATGTTATTTCGAAGTGTAATTGTTCGTATAAAGAAGATGCGTTAGTACTGAACATTTGACGCCCTAGCTAGTGAAGAAGGAAAACTTCGCAAACAAAATCGCTGAATTCAGAAAATTATTTTACGTGGCGATGCGGTCATCACATAGCAACGACAATGCTATGAACTTTAGCTCCTTCATGTCTTTATCTAGTACGTTATAAATTAAGCAAAGTGTCGCTTTTCTATTTTTCGTTCAAGTGTGTCGCCTGGCTTAAGTGGCTCATAAATATTTCAGTGTGTAGCGCCTCGCAAGGTTGTGGCTAAGTGGCCCAGCATTCATGTTGCCTACTTTGCAACCTTTCTTAGCATTTTCAATGGCTAAAATATTTAAAATGTTTTTATTTAAAATCCGCGATGCAAACTATGTTCTTAAAGTTTTATCTTCACCTACTTTTTTACTAGGTGGTAGAGTTTAGCAGCGTCTCGCCCGGATTGGTATCAGCGCTATACCTATTCCTGCCGCCATAATGTCATGACGTGTTCCGGTTCGGAGGGTAAGATAGCCGGTAAATCTACTTTTGCTCGAGGCCTAACATCCCGGCCTCAGGTTATCATCGCACCATTACCAACTTTGGTGTCTCTAGGCGGTGTGAATTTCTTAACATCAGGAAATACGTCTGCTTATTTGCCTTCCAATATCATAAAAAAAACCTTTGTATCCCGAAACAGGTGAATAGTTAGATAGAGATACAATCGGAGCAACCATGGATAGACACTAAAAGTTCCTTCCTTTTGTCCCACAAAGCGATATGTGGCAAACCTATCGCCATTCTCCCTTTAGTACCTGTCATAACATTGTCTACCGATTTTCATAGGAATGTTCAAGAGCCTCTCGATAGCCTTTGTGATCTTATCGTGGATGAACTAGTTGTATCTCTACGAACAACTTTGGGAAGACGGGCGTGAAGATGCCAAATTACCCATGTAATTTTTTTTAGTTTTACTAGCGGCCTGCCCCTGCTTTGCACGGGTATAGTATAAATACATTTAAACCTCCCTATTTAATCACTTTATCAATTTAAAAATGCCATCAAAATCCATTGCGTAGTTTTAAAGATTTAAGCATACAAAGGGACATAGGGACAGAGGAAGCGACTCTGTTTTATACTATGTAGTGATAGATGACATAAATCTCGACTTTCCATCCATTCAATCCATCCATTTGCTTGCCATTTAACCTTAAATAAGGTTTTTAAAACAGAAGGAAATATAATAATGAGCAATAACGAACAGTTCACTGTGATCGGAAACTCGAGTTTTTATCAGACGCAGTTAATTAGCAATTCTCTCCATGCTTGAGGAGCACCAACAATTTATCCCTTGGGTAAAGAAAAGTTGCTTATTATCCAAACAAGTGTTTTGTGTTTGGTTTTAAGTGATTTAATTAGTCATTATGCACCTAAGTCGTCATGTAAAAGTAAAGATTAATAAGTTATTAATAGATTAATAAAAGTAAAATCCAATCGCTTTTGTGTGTTGCCAGAACTGTAATTGCGCTTGTGAAATATAAAATATGACATTGTTTCACTATATGACAATATTCTGATTTAAAAATAAAATGTACAATAAATGACAATAAATATAATATGTACAATAAATTACAACTAATTCGTGGGTAACCTACCTACCTATTCCTGTCACCATAACGTCAGCGCTTGCCGTTCATGTGTACCGGTTCGGAAGGTAGTTGATAGACTTACTTTTGCTGGAGGCCTAACATCACGGCTTCAGGTTTATAACGCACCATTGCCACCTTTGGTGTCAGGCAGCATGAATTTCATATCATCAGGAAATCCGTCTGCTTGTTTGCCTCCCAATATCATAAAAAGAACGTCTTGTACCTTTTGATAGATTCTAATAATTAGAACGTTGTCAATACATTTTTTGCTTTTCTTGGAACTTTGTGACGCGGCAATAATCACCAGATTTTAAAGTTTTTTGTTGGGCTCGGTAACCAAATTGCAAAAAACGGAACTCTTATAGATTCATAATGCCTGTCTGTCTGTCCGTCTATCTGTTTGTATGTCACAGGCACTTTTTTCTGTAATTGTATTCTGTGAACCGCATTAAAATTTTCAAACAAAATTAAATAAATGATTATAAATTTTGGTGTTTCCTTAGAACTGACAGTCAACATTTTTTTTTTATTAAACTTAGACGTGTGGATATAATATTTAGATACGTCTTCTTCCATAAAATGATATTGAGGTTTCTAATATCGGTTTTTTTCTAAATTCAATAGTTTGTACAAGAGACACTTCCAAAGTAGTAGACAGGGTTCAGGTTGGCAACGCACTATTACCACCTTTGGTGTCTCTAGGCGGCGTGAATTTCTTACCATCAGGAAATCCGTCTGCTTGTTTGCCTTCCTATAACATAAAAAAAAAATCTACCAATTTAAAAATTTACAAATAAAAAAGTTGAGCGAGATTTAGTAGTTTTTTTAATACTTCATAAATTTTAAACCGCAATTCACCTTTCACTTGCTCACAGGTGAAAAACTTTTATATTGCTACTTGCTTCTACGGAACCCTTCATAGGATTGGCACTGCTACTTTTTCTTTTGTGAACCTTTTAATTACTTATTAATAGCAAATGTTTATAATTGTTTAGGTAAAGTTATACAGAAAATTAAATTTGATTTTTTATGCTAACATGGTACTCAATAATGGCAAGACACTGCACTGCACTCGACCACTAGTGGTCTTGTTGGCAATGACCCGTTTCAGCTTTGCTCGTCTCTAACGAGGTAGGAAGGAAGGTAGGAAGGCAGATAGTCTATTCTAATCAGATTATCTGGAACAACATGGGAAAGAACATTAGGTGCAAAAATATACAGCTTTGGGAATTTTATTAGTAGTGTTCGCACATCAGAAACTGACAGCGAAATAACGTTTCAGGATGTATCAGTTTTAAGGTCTCAGCACACATATAAACCCGGAAAGGGATCGTCACCGTCATGAGCCTTTCTTTATTGTTTGTATGAAACTCCGTACTGAAACGCACACTAATCGGAATCGTAACGTAATCGCCGCGCCTCGGAACAGGCTCGCGGTCGGCGAGCCGTAAGCTCAGTGTCGTTTAGCCGTAGCCGAGTTGACGTACCGGAGCTGCTGATACTGTTTGGTTACGTGCATACGTTAGGTTGACGCCTGGTTGACGGCAAGGCGAAAAGCGATACGTTGACGATCCCTTTCTGAGTTAATATATGTGCTGAGACCTTAATAGTGATTTTAACTACTGCGCAGATAAATTGGGGCAAATATGTACAATTGCTAGTTAAAGGGTCATTCGAAACTGACTCTGATACTTTTTCTGTGATTTTATTAGTTTTTGTCCATGTAATCCATGTTTATTTTTATCTTAGAAGTATTACTTTTTAAAGTACTAATATCCTCAGTGATCGAGTGGTTCTGCATGAGACTTGATTTCTGGAGGTCCAGGATTAAATCCCCGGGACGGGCAACACAAAATCCATATTTAAAATTTTTATTAGAAAAATAAATATTAATTAAAAAATAACTTTGCCCGAGATAGGATATGTGCCCCAGTTGGCGATAGGCTTGCCACCTATAGAGTCAAATTGTATTGGTTGCTGTTCGCTGTATTTATCAGACGGGGAAAGTTGAAAACCAGTGTTGGTGTGAATTGGGCGTCAACAAATTGGGCCTTGGCGGACTCATGTTAACACACTCTGTTTTTTTTATAATATCTCAATAACTCTTTATGAAGTTTTTATGCAATTAAACTATATTACTTAAGTATACTACGTAACTATATTCTTAAGCTTACGTTTAGTTAGGTAATATTTCTAGTTGTTTTTTTTTTGTTAATGATGTGTATTTTGTGGTAAAATTTAGTCTGTCAATAAATATTTCCTTTCTTTCTATCACATTGTGGGATTTAGTGTTCGGCTTGCAGTGAGTGCTCTGGTTGCTTCTCTGTATACCTCTTATTATTATTATTCGTACACAATAACCACTTTAACAAGAAAATCAAAAGAAAAAATACAGTGGACGAGCTTATCTCTAGTAACAGAGATTTCTTCCTGCAAACCCATTAGGTACAAGGAAATATTATTACAAAAAAAAAATAGACTTTGTGTACACTGATAAATTGAATTATATTTTTGGGGAAATGGTCATGAAGATACTTTTAAGTACTACTATTTCATATGGTGAGAAGTGTTTTTACTGAATATTTTTCTTATCCTGAATACGTATTTAAATGTATTGAATGTAGATATCTTCATTGTTATGTAAATAGGATGTTTCTTTTCAAGAAACCTAAAGTTTGAGAAGGGTTGAAAGTTCGTAAAAAACACAAGTATCTTCATGCCCATATCCCCGAAGAGGTAGGCAATCAAATCCAACACCCGGACCGCTAGACCACAGAGGAGGAGGTAGAAGAGGCGTAAAAAACACGTAAGCATTATACCTAAGCGAAATAAGAAAGTTGGAGAACTTTCTTAAATATTTCCACACACGTCAAGCGGCATGGAATAATATCAATACAATTAGTCGAAGATCAGAAGTTAGGTCGACCTACACCGAGCTGATTATAGGACGAAACCGGTTTTATAGCAAATTTAGAATTTAAAAAATATATTAAAAACTAATTGTTCCGGCGAACTTCGTTCCGCCCGTTCAGTTTATATGGGAAAAATTAAAATATCGTTTTTCCTAGCTTCCTCGCTGTTGTAAAGGATAAAATGTACCCCATGTCTTTCTCCCGGTTCTATACTTAGTATAGTATATAAGAAAATATATTAAAAATGGGTTGCTTGAAAAAATCCTGAACATTTTTTTTAAATGTTTTTATTCATTAATTGGTGCAATATTAAGATATTATCCCGACTTAAAAAGGAATAAGACGAAGTTGCAGAAGTTGGGTTGCCTGTTGTTTATCTGAATTGCCAGGTATAAACAAATAATTGTCGATGCTAGTTACTTTCACGGGATCGGATAATAGGAAAAAAATATATATCAATATATGTGCAGTTTCATTACAATTTTACAATTTTTATTACAATTTCAATTGATATATAGGGTTGCCTGAAAAAAAATTGGAAATGTTAAAAACATTTTTTTAAATAATTAAAAATATTCGGTCCAGGTTCTTTTAGGCAACCTATCTATATAATATATAAAAGAAAGTCGCGTTTGTTACATTACAACACTTATAACTCGAGATCTGCTGGACCAATTTTCATAGTTTTTTAATCGTTGGATTTGTCTTTTCCCCGAATAGCATAATACACCTTAAAAACAAAAAAAAAACAAAAAAATCTATATCATAAAGAAAACCGTGATAGTTAAGCCGATTAGGCTGGAAATTGATGGAGATGTAGCTTAGAACCGGGAGAAGGACATAGGGTACATTTTATTCTTACAACAGCGAGGAAACTAGAAAAATTGACATTTTAATTTTTCCCATATAAACTGAATGGGCGGAACGTTTTTAGTATATTTTTTGATATTCTAAATTTGCTATAAAATCGGTTTCATCCTATTATCAGCTCGGTGTAACCTAACCTAACTTCGGATCTTAGAATAAATAAACACACTTTCGCATTTTTAATATTTATATGTTATTTGGGGAAGCAAGGATTGAAGATTCCTTATTAAAGTGTTGTGAAGCAACTTTACCGCCTCCTCCTCCACCGAATCCCTGTCACCGAAATGACAGAGTCAATTTCCGGTCCAAACGGTAGGGTAGCTGGCACAATAGGACTACCATACTGCCCTACAGAATAGCAACGCACCTGTAATATAAAGGTCAGAGTTAACT
>NJDC01007332.1:43369-94257 GCA_002245475.1 Calephelis virginiensis
GGACTTCGTTAAGTCCACTTCATTCAAAGCGCACTATTCCTTAGGCGGGATTCCGTTGAATCTAAAGACACCAATATCCATCTCCCTATAGCACGCACACACCACCAAAATGTTTTATTAACACCAACAAACACAACCAACTAAAAGTTTAATGTACGTTTCGCTTCGCAACTAAAGCACCATAGGGGGAATTCGACTGCACTCCATAAAGTTCTAGCAGAACTAGCTAGTTTCTTCTCGAACTTCATTGCAAAATAAATAATTTTATTTGGTTTTAAAATTCTAATTAATTGTAAGAATATAACATCCAGACCCCTATGGCTGGCTATGAGCGTTGTGGTATATCTATGATAAATACATTTATTTTTTTAAATAATTTATTTTTTAACAGAAATACCGGAAAGAGACAAATATATATCTATTATATACAATTATCAGAAGATACTAGGTGATGCGTAACAACATAGCCATTTTTTGATTTCTTCGAATGTATATATTCAGAGATGTAAGTGACCAATACAGTAGAGATTTCATATCTACAGTTTTCAAAAAAAGTGGCAATGCAGTTATTTCAGTTATATAGTGTAACTTAGTCACAAATAACTTTGTGCTAAATTCGTAAGAGATGCATAATATGTTTCATGAGTAAATTAAATCTGTTTAGGAAGACGTAATATCATATAAACTTTTACCGTTTTAAATAAAAGAAGGATTTGTAAAAGTGGAAGATAATAGTACGATTTTTCTAAGCTTCAGTTTTCATTGAATAAACTGCAAAGCTAACTTTTCTATACTTGACCTTTAAAAATATGAAAAATTCGACATATAGATTGGTATTCTGAGGACCCAAAAATTAACTAACACTAAAAAAACGTAACCGACTATTACCACTTTTTTATGGCTTTAGAAAGCAAACAAGCAGTTGAATTCCCTGATGGTTAGAAATTCACGCCGCCTAGAGACACTAAAGATGGTAATGGTGCGTTGTTAATTCGAGGCCGGGATGTTAGGCTTTGAGCTAAGTAAATTAATCGGCTAACTTATCGTCTCAAATAGAACACGTTAACGGCAAGCACCGACGTTATGGCGCCGGGAATAAGTGAGGCGGAGGTACCAATGCGGGCGAGTCGCGTGAGAGGGAGCTGGAGAGTGCGGGACTCTACCAGCCACTTAGATGAGATTTTTTTCTCGGGCCAGCGATATGTCTGGATTAACTTGTCTAAAATATAACATTTTTTTAGTTTTTTCTTTTATTGAATAAAATATAATAATAACACATACCAATACATAAAATTAGTTAATAAGCGCTCAGTAGAATTAACACCAACATTAGGGGAACAATAGGTTTAGGTTAAAGTCAGCGAACAAACACGGCTCTCCTGATGTTAGGAGATAACTGTGGCCTTTCGACACCATAGATGTTACAGATGCACCGTACTTCTGTGTCTGGAATACTAACTCTATTATGCAAGTCTACTGGCTATCTTACCTTCCAGGCCGGAACTTGACTGAGTCGTTATGCTCATTATGGTGAGGCGGATAATATCCAGGCAAGATGTTGCACAGCATTCTAGCAGCAGTGGTCTAGTTAGTGATGGGCTATATTTTTTAACCGATGCCAGCCGCTTACGAGCTGCCTGGTAGAGAGGTAGATGGTCTCTTTAAGTCAGCAGATTCAGACCAACACGGGAAATCAATACTTAAATTTTGTTTACATATTCATTTACATTTAATATTTAACCCTTGTTTAAAAATATATTTTATAGTACGTAAGTAATTTCATTGTTTAAATATTAATTTATTATTAATAATAATGTTTTTTATTATTTTTAATAATAATTAATTATTATGATTTTTTTAAATATATCATTTAAATATTTACATACCACAATGTGGTAGAATATGTATGATAAAATATTTCTTTAAAAATACTTTAACATACCTATTCTACAAACAGGTAGGTAATTTTCATTTCATTATAATTAAAGCAGTAAAACCGCAAAAACCGACTCCATTAAATACCACGTCGCGATTTGAGATGTATTTTTTCGAAAGGTAAAAAATGATTCCAAGATGGTCCCACATACATTTTATCAACAAAGTATTAATGTACTTATAAACATAGTATTTTTGAGTCATACTTAATTAAGCATAAATGTTCGGTTCTTATTGAAAGTTGTAAGTAGAAATGATCTGCCTAACTTTTTCCCGTATACTGTCTATTTATCAACGGCTATGTCATCGCAGTCACTTGTCTACCTTCCACCTCCAACCATCAACGAACGTACACGTTGCTTGTATCCATTGTGTGAACGTTTCACATTAATAACTTGTGTTTCAATATTGGCCGTGCTAATTGTGAACAAGAATATAAAACAAGAAAGGGTGTACTAGCACAACTTTGAGGAAGTCAAAGTTTGTGGCCTTAGGTAGAAGTCGGTCCGGGTAAGGTTAGGGAATCTTTCTTATTCCGCCATTTTCTGAGAACTGGGAGCCCTCCATATTTAAATGGCCGGACCATTTAAATATGGAGGGCTCCCAGTTCTCAATGGTGTTGGTCCGGGCTCCTTTGTAGAATAGACCATCTGCCTTCCTGTACCAAGCAGCTCGTAAAGGGCGAGCATAGGCTTGCCGTCACTAACACCGTGACATCTGACTAGGTGGTAGAGTTTCGCAGCGACTAACCTGGATTGGTACCACCGCCTTACCTATCCCTGCCGCCACAACGTCATGACGTGTTCCGGTTCGGAGGGTAAGGTAGCCTGTAAACCTACTTTTGCTCGAGGGCTAACAGTCCTTTGGTTGGAAATGCACCATTACCACCTTTGATGTCTCTAGGCGGCGTGAAATTCTTACCATCAGAAAATCCGTCTGCTTGTTTGCCTACCAATGTCATAAAATAATAATAATAATAATTATACAGCCCATTAATCGAAGATATACCAGCGACCTAACATTTACATTTGTTGAATATATCAGATTCATGACATCTCTTTCTAAAAGAGAATCATCAAAATCGGTTTGTCGTCGAGGTACATAAAAATTTTCGCATTATTAATTGGACGTAGTTAAGCAGAAAAGACCCAATCTACATCTGACTAGTTTTGAGATAATTTACTGAAGTTTATATATTTACAATAATATGTACTGACCATACATGTGGGTTGGTAACTAATTATTATACAAATGTCGTAACTTTGTTTATCTGTAGGATCTTTTACTGAACGAAAGTATTATAAGCTTTACAACCTCTTTAGTATGTTTCACTCAATTTTGGTGTTTACGTGGGTTCGGTCCTTTCTGCATAACTACGTCCAATTACAACTTATAAATCAGTATCGGATCGTGAATTCATTTATATGAGACCACCTCAGCCCATCACAATCTTTCTCCTAAAAATAACCATCAAAATCTGATTGTTTTTATTTATTTATTTATTTATTTAACACTTTATTGCACACAAAAACTAAAATACACAAAATACACGAGAAGTTAAAAATGCACAAAAGGCGAGCTTATCTCTAACTAAAGAAATTTCTTCCAGCCAACCCAAAAAAAATTAAGCTGTGAAAATAAAATGGAAGGCATCGTGTACAAAACAATAACTATAGCTATACTTAGAACAAAAAAATAAAAATATAGTAATAAAGTGTATAAAAAAAACAGGTACGATTATAATTATTAAAATATCTTAGTAGGATAATATATGAGTATGTTATTGATGATCGCATAACAAACATACAAAAAACATTTAGTCGATTTAATAACCTACATAATTTGAAGTCGGTGAAAAACCGTTCTAATCATCAGGTACTAGGTGTAATAATGAATATAAGCAGCGAAGTTCCTAAGCTCTTAACGAGACCCGCATTTCAAGTTTTCGAGGTAAATGTAACAAGTACAGTTCTGAAGGATTTCTTAGAAAATACGTAAGTTTTAAAACTCATTTGAACGCAACATACCACGTAGCTAACACCACTCTAGACACTTGAAACCTTTAAAAGAAAGCAAGAAACTCTGCTTGAAGTCGGAATTGGGAGAAGCACCCAAGACTGCAGATTCAAGATTAAATATTCAGAAATCAAGAGTTTGTTCCTGCGTCTGAATATCGTTCTACAACGACAGGGAGGGTTTCCAATGAAAATCCAATTAGATTTAGTTCAGCTACTTCAAAGGTTAGCATATAAAATTATACAGAATAGATACATACATATTTTTACGCCAAGTACCTTATGGGGTAGGCTTAGTTAAAGTACTGAGTGCTATTTGTCTTGCAGACCTGCTTCCTTACATTCATTCTTTTCACACAAATACGCTGGTTTCGGAGACTCTTTTTATCACTCTGATAAAACCCGAGTGATTTGGTTACGAAGTGTCAACTTATATCTTCCGTGATAACAACATCCATCCATTGAATTTGCTGTGTCATTTTTTTGAAATAGCTAATATGTTGCCAACTATGAGGTTTTCACAACTTCACCGGACTATGTATTATCATTCTTTCTACATGACCGAACAAACGGAGCATACCTTTTCCCATTTGACAAGTTAATGTATAAATATCTTGTCATTAAGGATTTGAGAAAACACAGTTATTTTAAAACCATAGATGGACACTTCCATTTTATTTGTATGTAAACTAGCTAACCATGCAAACTTCATACCCGCGCCTTAACTAAATGAAATTAAAACCATCCAAGAATCTATTGATATTTACATTCAATACAAAAATTTCAAATAAATTAGTCTAACTATTTAGGGTCTAAATACACACAGAGAAGAATTATATATTTTAAGATGTAATGTAAAAAAAAAATCAAAGAAATCATTTCAGCCGTCAGAGGCAATAAATAAATAGTAGTAAAAATAAATAAATATTAAATATTGTTACACAAATTGAATCTAACCCCAAAGCAAACAAATTAAATATTGTGTTATGGGTGCTAGTCAACGATACTAATACACAAATACATAGAAATACTTAGAGATACCATAACAAACACTCAGGCTCAGAAATTCAAACATCTGAATGTTCATCAAACAAATCCCTGCCCACGTCGGGAATCGAACCCGAGCCTCGCGGTTGGTCTTTGTAGTTAGATGTGTACGCTAGCCTCTCATCCAATGGGGCGGTCAAGTGACAAGTACACGTGATGAGAAATTATATACAAATGTATATAAAGATAACACGAAAACTGAATAAAGCATTAATCGTCATTCATTAGGTGTAATACAAGATTCAAGCTGCAGCACTCCTGAGCTCTTTACAGCGGGAACTGCATTTCAAGTTGTCGAGGCGAGTGTACTGTACAGTTGTGAAGAATAGTTTAAAATCACGTACGTTTTAGAGATTTCGCTGTGCTGTGGTTTTATTGACATTAAAAATAAAGAACTCGTGGATAGTATCTTGTTGTTTTACCGCACTGTCGCTACAGTTATTTTTGTGAGATTTAAAAATAGTGATGGTATTTTTCAACAATTTTGCTAGTTTCAAATTTTCAGGTTAGAAATATAAAAAATTAGCATATAGCGACATAGAATAGGCTTATACTTTCACTCTGATATTTTAACTAGCTTTCCAAAAGTTGATATTATCGAGTATTGCCATAAAAGTAATGCAAATTTTAGGAACTTTTGACCATACTTCTCATCTATCTATTTAGACAAAACATAGTAGGCTTTGTTATATTACTTACACTACAATAACGGCTAGAGAACGATTTTAGAAGTAGTTAGAATAGAGAAAAAAAATCATGCCCATATCCCCGAACCTCAATACCTCAGGCAGAGGCGCAACCACAAACACTAAGTCCTATTTATCCCTCTTAAGACAAGAAGAAGCAATATTATGGAAATTGAAAAATTAAAAAAAAAACAATTCACTTGTCACGAATTTAACAAGAAAAAAAATATATTTTATGTCCATAAAATAAACCTATAAAAGAAAAGACGGCCTATATTTTTACACATTGAAATATAAAAGTGCCTAATACGTAAACAGACAAATTTGAAAATGCCTGATAGCACCATTTGGATTTATAACAATAATAATACAATCTCACGTTATTTTGTTGTGCCTACCTAAGTAGTGACGTCTAGGACTGACTAAGTTTCTTTCCACCTGCCATAGCACTATTAGTTGTTGTTTTATTAGTTGTATTGTCATATTTTGCATTAACTTACATACCGTGTAGGTATTATGGTATAATGTATTTACAAATTAGTCTGAATAAATTAGTGCTCGAAATATTAAACATATCATAAACAAATCATATTATAAAATAAATTATATCACTTTTAATATACAACAATTACTTGCTCAAGATGGCTAAAATAATCTACAAACATCCTAATCGACACCCGGTGTTTTAAATTTCAATATGAATTTCAAATATATCATAATATGCGCCCCTATTTAAAAAATCGTTAGTTAACACGGCATATTCTGATTGGCTAATTAATTTAAAAAAACTGTATAAAATTGGATGTTTCTTGTCACGCAAGTCATATTTTTGTTCTACAAGGATTTTTTAATCATTATTGGTCCACGCAATCAATAGTTCATTTCAACCAATCAGAACGATTTGTGCTCATTGTCAAATTATGAAGGCGCGCTCTGATTAGTTGAAAGAACTAGGTACTCGTTTGTTAAAATAAACAGACTTTGGAATGTTTTTATTACTAGCTAGTAAGCAACAATTTTTTACAGTTTCATTATGTAAATGACATAATAAAAGTGGTTTTGACTTTGGTTAATTTTGAATTCTCTGTGGTAACATCGTGACTGACGTGACACTTTGCCTCAAAATTAAAGTATCTTCACGCCCATATCCCTGAAGAGATAGGCAGAGGCACAACAAGGGCACCCACGACTAGCCGAAGACACTAAGTCCCACAATGTGATAGATGGCAAGCCTATCGCCAACCGGGCACATATCCAATCCCGAGCAACATTTTTTTTATTAGAAAATTGGAAAAACTAAATTTTCTTTTTGTTGCCCGACCCGGGATTTGAACCCGGGACCTCATGCAGTCAAGTCCTGAACCGCTAGACCACAGGGGCCACTTTTTTTTTAAAGTACTTTTGAACGCATCTGTACTAAAAGCCGTACAAATGATTGTCCACTTTAAACCTTACGTCCTTATATAACTGAGAGCGATCCAAATAAGCTAATAATACAGTTCCGTAGGATTAATTAAATATTATTATTGTTACTAATTTTTTTTTCGTTGTATGTTATATACTAAATAAGTATTACTTGCGGGTTTGTATTCAGTTAAAATATTGTGGGTTTGTTCAGTTTGAATAACAATTTACTATGATTTTAAACATATTCTAAACTTGTCGAGTATTTGCTCCCAGCGCTTGTAGGTATATTTTGTGATTATAAAACTATTTTAATTTATGATTAAAATTTGTTAGTATCTAACCGTAATTTAAGGTTAGTTAGTTAAACAAAGATGATGTCACTGAGATTAGTATTATCTACCAGATAACTTTTGGGATGTCACAGAATTTGTCTGTTTTAGATCAGAAATATGTCGAGACATTTTTTAAAAAACCTTCTGCAGGGATAACACGTGCTAAAAGATTAATTTATAGTACAAGAAAAGAAATGTACTTTATTGTTATGGTTAGGCATGATTTACATGTACGACAACGACATGCCAAAAACAAACGACACGGTCGAGCACAATTTCGTATCAAAATGTATGTAAAATTCTCATGGATCATTTTTGGCCGTCATTATCGACGATTAGATAATATGAATAGATGATTAACCACATCTAAACCACAAAGCAGCCAGCGACAATGTGAACTAGCGTCCGACCACATTGTTGATACAAGTTAACTACGACACTCCGACACTGCGTACAAACGCAACGACATCCATATTTTGTAGGTAGGTACCACAATAAGAGTTTATAGAGTTTTGGCGCCATTGAGAGAAAAGATGGTCGAATTTTTTTCATAATTATTGAATTTCGTGTTGATATTGAGTGAAATTAGTCAATTTTGGTGGCATTTGGTACAATTTTGTTTAGTGAAAGTGCACAAATGAAATAATCATGAAGAAATTAGCGTATCGTGTATTTCCTCGTTGCCGCCAAATCTCATTACATGAGATTGAGTAAACAGGCCACCGATTTACCCAAGAGCCTGACATGACTTTCTGACGACTTATGACTGATCACTAATTAAAATTAATTAAAATTGATATAAAATTTGATGCAAATTTCTACTTGACTAATGGCAAAATACTAACGTGAAGGCCAAAACCTAACGAAAGAAAGAAGAAGAACACTATTCATGCACATCCACTGCTTGACTACATTATGCCGCTGCAATCTTGTCTCGTTGGTATCCATGTAAATCTTGTTTGACCAATCACGCTTAATCTATTTTGAATATTGGTTTTGCAATCAGAAGAGCCAGTTTTTGTTTATTTTTCTTGTAGTAAATTTATTGAAGTTAAATTTCTGACATGAGACATGTGAGAGGAATTTGCCGTCGCATATCTCTGTTACGATTATTGACCTCTAGTTATGATCCATAGATAAAATTACTGCATGTTGTCGCCAAATTTCATGTTTTACTATTTTTATTTTATGATATTGGAAGGCAAACAAGCAGGCGGAGTTCCTGATGGTAAGATTCTCACCGCCTAGAGACGCCATAGGTGCATTGCCAACCTGAGGCCGGGATATTTGACCTCGAGCAAAAGTAAGTTTACCGGCTACCTTCCCTTCCGAACCAGAACACGTGAACGACAAGCACTGACGATATCGCGACAGAAATAGATAAGGCGGTGGTACCATTCCGGGCGAGTCGGTGCGAAACTCTCTTGTAGGAAGTCATGGTGTTAGTGACGGTAAGCTTATTGCTTTTTACGAGCTGCTTAGCAGGAAGGCAGATGGTCTATTCTGCAGAGAAGCCCAGACTAACACTGCGTTCTTTGTGATTTTTGTTTCGTCGGTCGGTATACCTTCAAGTTAGCTCACAGCTAGGCAGCAGGTTACGTTACAGTATCTCAGAATATCCGATACCTTAAGAATCAAATTTGTCCGAAATGAATAAACCTGGTTTAAATAGCGTATTGTTAAGGAACCCTACAAGCCAATATCCACAAGTAGAATGTTGTGCACCAAATGCCATCTCCATTGTTAGCCGTGCTGTTCCTCAGTGGTACTTAACCATTCCGTAATAGATTGTTTGTGAGGACATTCCAGATAGCCTTCTGGACGGAACCGAAGGCGCTCTCGATTCTATTGAAAATAAAGAAGTCCTTAAAGACGGGAAATCTTGAAATGGATCCAAGTAGTTTCTAAGAAATAATAAACGATAATAAACGATGAGAGTATATGTGTTTTTATATGGTCCGGTAGTTGAGAAAATATTTATTGCGAATTATATCAGTTAATATATTTGATATCTAATTTTTAAGGAAGCATGTACAGCTTGCCGCTATTTTCGGGCTAGATTTATGAAAAATGTTTTTTTAACTCTAATGATTTGAATCGAATTGCTATAGAAGTACCAAATTCGGACAGGAAGCTTAGTAATAAGAAAAGGTCAAGTACGTTCCGATTTGCACATCGAGGGTTCTGTACAAACCTGTAGGTACTTAAGTAAAAGTCCACACCAAGTAAAAGTCACAAAAATCGCTATTTCAATACTCTGAGTTCACGGGAAGTACTTTGCAGGTATTGATTCCTTTGCGAGTTTCCAAAATTTGCAGACTGCGCTATATACGGCTGCATTTTTTGATCACGTTGGCTGAGAAGTTGATTTTGTTCATAGATTTAAGAGACAAAAGGCGTGAGTATTCGTCATAAATCATAGCTTTATACCTCAACGGATTCCTAAGAAAAAGGGTTTTAACGGACCGATGGACGGAAGGACAATAAAGTGACACTATAAGGGTTCTGTTTTTACTTTCTAAGTACGGAACCCTAAAAATAACTATAAAATATGTTTAATATGAGAAATATAATACTCGCTATCAACCTGCGGCTGGAATATCAAGCATCTGATACTGGTAACTTTACCAGTGGCAGCAAAGACGGCAGATCTAGGTAAAACAGTACCAAGGCTAGTCATCGCAATGCTAGTCCACTCAATAAAAAGGTACAGCCCTGGTAAATACATACATACATATATATCTACACACTAAGTCCCTAACGGAGCAGGCAGATAGTATCGAGTGCCAGACCACACGATCCTGACAATCTTGTCTGGCTTCCATCACATTCATTACCCTTTTCATACAAACACGCCGGTTTCGGAGACTCCTGACACCACCCTCGGATGATATTCGAGTGATCTGATCGTGGAATGTCAACCTTGGTCTCCCCGGGTACCTACAGTCCTGGTAACCCCTAAATTTAAGGGTATATAACTAATGTCACAGGAAGCTTCGCCATGGAAAATACAGAGAACTAGAGCAATGTTTTAAAATATGGACAAAATCCGGAACAACTCTAGTTCATAAATACAAGAGTAATCGTCGTGTCAGAGACAACGTCGCTGCTTTGGAAAGCGGCCAGCCGCATGAATGTAGCCATGTTTTACTTTGAGCTTACTCAAATAGCTCTGTACGGGCATGGAGAATTGAGGCTTCAATTGAATCCTGCGCTGTAATAGCGAGATACGGTTCTCATATCCACGCTGGCTCAGAGCATACATTACTAGAGTTAGGCCTTGTTTGACGTGAGTGAAACATGTTTATGTTTATACTCACTCAAATAGCTGTTACACATTTGTACACTTATGGATATTGATGCTTCAAATTAACCACGCAGGGCTAAGATGCGCAGTATGAGAAACTCGTACGAGAATAAACATTTTCCTAGCATGTATGTCATGGAACGCCAACTATGTAATTATTATTATTGTTTACTCGCTAATCATAAAAGCTAAATTTTTGCCTAATTAGTTTTGTATGATTGACAACCAGTTTATGATATCTTCTTAGATCACATCAAGCGATAGAAATAATT
The DNA here is from genome assembly GCA_002245475.1 of Calephelis virginiensis. Lineage (NCBI taxonomy): Eukaryota > Metazoa > Arthropoda > Insecta > Lepidoptera > Riodinidae > Calephelis > Calephelis virginiensis. Next base: position 54,371 of record NJDC01007332.1, read on the forward strand.
TTCTATGTTATCCTAGCCATATATTTTTTTATAGTGAAATACGATTTTCACGTTTTTGAGCAAAAAAACCAAATGATCTTTTGTAATATAAATATATGCAAAATTTTAACTTTAACTAAATCTTGGTTTTAGACAAATTTTTTAGGCTCTCGTTAAATCTTGACACATGTGTACGTTGTTTGTAACCACAAACAACGTACACATGTGTCAAGATTTAACGAGCTTGTACTTGAATGTTTAATAATTTGCATCTGAATTAAAAAAAAATATAGAAGTTTATGTTGTTATGAGACATAAGAGTCGATTATGAGTTTGGCACGAATTTATTTTGGTAGCAAATTTAAGTTAAGACTAGACTAGTATTTTTTTAGTGTTGGAGGCTTAACTTCAAAACAGCTTATGGACTCTGTACTAACATATGCTCTGGTGCAGCTTTGAAATCAAATACACATTGGCTTGGGAAAGTTCTATTATGAAGTGTTGAGAACATTTTATATTTTTTTCTAACGAGTTATGCAGTTGTCAGTTTTCTGCTGCTGTTAACTAAGATCCGACGTCTCTCTTAACTTGGCTACTTACTGAAAAACTAAGACCCCTTCACATACGTAGGAAATATTTTCGTACAAAAAAATCGAAAAGGAATTTTAGATGCAACAAATCCATGAAATCTATGGAAATCCCAACGCCCTAGTAATTTTACGTGCTGAGTTTGTGTGGATTTGTATTTGATTTTTTGATTTCGCTTCGGTTTTTCGAAACAAAATTCCCTAACGGGATTTCTAGTCCTTGCCTGATACTAGTTACTCGTTTTGTTAGGAGGTAACCATGAAAATTCCGTTGATGGTACCGACTTTAGAGACTTAAAAATTGTATATGAATATGATATGACAGTGAAAGGAAAAATTCATCTGTCTTGCCTATCACTTTTGAATTTGAAATAGGTATATAACTACAGAAGCCTTCAAGTACAAAAAAAATAGGGTAGTTTTTCCAAAAAAAATTCAATGGACTAACTTTGGGGCGAAACAGCTAGTAGTAATAAATAATTCATTTTAGTTTTGCATTTTTAAGGAATAGGATAAACTATATTTGCAAACAAGTAGGTACGCGCTTGTAAAGATACCTTTTTCTGATATCAATTTTAGTTGCAGCCGGTCTCCAAGACAAGAATTCAAGTTTTATGGGGCCTATACTAAAATAAACTTACTCGAGTTCCGATTCTTTTCTCGCGCAGTGGAAGTATTTATATGAGGGAATGAAGTGGTGTCGAAAGAGTGGCATATAATGAGGATTGCACTTCTTTAAACTGGTCCTCTGCTGCTGGTAATATTCTAATAATCTGCCGAAGGTATTTCTTGGTATTTCCTGAACCATACGCCTGATGCGTAACACACGCATACATTGATTTTGTCTTACAACCATCCGAATCACATTAAGGTTTGCGCGAAGCAAGTAATTAATAAATTTATATCCCGTACAAGCTGACCCAGGCCGATCAGGATCACCGATTAATTTTGATTAATTTTACAAGCAGCGACCGTACACCATTTCATATCACACCGTAAGACAATATAGATAATGACAGAATAATCACGAATGACATTTGACAGTTGGGGTTCAGCTTTCGCCATTCCCAAGCGGCAAATATTGAACAACTTTATTCCTTATAATAATCGTGTATTAGTTCAAAGGGTAGGCTAGTAGGTAGGTACATCAGGAAGGAAGAAGCTTATTACACCAGATATGGATTGCAAAGTACCGTTAAAATCCTTGTGTGTAAAGATGATAAATATTTCTAGCCTGTCAGAAAATCCGTTCACTTGTTTGCCTTTGCCAAACTCTAACAAGCTTAGACTGATGTTTATCATTAATCAAAGAATAAAAAATTCTTAGCAAAATTTCATTCACATTTTTGATTTCAAAAGAAAATAAACATCTCTGAAATAAATTACACGAAGCTATCTACTTTCAAAGTAAACCAATCATATGTCTTTGAAATATGTTTAAGTGAAATATAATAATACATACAAACACATGTACCTACACAGTATAAATTTAATAGATATGAAAGTTCTGTACACGAATGCCCTTTCAGGCATTTAACTCAAGTCTTGTTACTAACATGTCGGTTGAATTATAATTCCTGATATCAAATGTTGACGCCTTTTACGTTGGCATCATTAACGGGACACCATATCAGGAAACAGGAATGTACAGTACTACTATTTAAATTATGCGCTTCGGCTTTACACTTTTTGCTCTTTTTACACTTTATACTTTTATCTTTAATTTGGCTGACGTAATCTAAATTTAAGCGAAATTATTAATTACATGTAATAACAACTCTATAAAGATATCTTTAAAATACATTCGGATTTCCAAAGCTTGACGAATATAGCCAAAGCGGATAATTTAAATAGCACTACTGTAACAAATTTATCTACATACTATAAAGCTTAAAAACACCATATATCTAGCGTATATAGTCAATTTGCTGTCTTTGTGTTTGCATTAAGGCACAATATTAAAAGCGATTCGCTGATTTATATAAATTAATGACGTTTTATATTCAAACAATACTAATTGATGTATGATGATGTAGTAGCGCGTTAATGGTTGAGAATTTATTTTCAGACAGCGTTTAATAAAACAAAAACATGTGTTCAACGATCATTTTCATTTTTCTTATAACAAGACGGCTTAAATCGTTTTTTTAATAAATGTTATCTTTTTAAATATAACGGTATTTTGGGTTAATTACACAGAGCAGTAAACCGCCTGCTACAATAGATTTATATTCAATTTAACTTTTTGTAGAGAGCAGCCATTTGTTAGGTAAATACGAGATCGCCGACAGCTTCAGGCCCGCAGCGACCCGAGAGGACGCAAGAAATTTTTATTTAAAAAGATATAGACGGTAAATCAATGCTCTACAGGGATCTGAGAATAGGGATGTAAAAATAGGAAATGAAAACATCGATAAACGATATATATTGCTAGCAACTAATATCAATTAGCTATCTACATTGCAAGATAGCAATGATCTAGCAACAATATCTTAGCAAACCAAAGAAACTTTTTTCCGACGTAGTAAGAATAGCTTATATACTAGAAAGTAAACGTTAATGTCTACTGTCATACATATATAAACACTGTTGAGTTTAATTTTAGTCTAACGGCTACCCGGTAGAGCTGGTAGCTAACCATTAACAGTTTCGATTTTTATGGATAGCGTTCTTTTTTTATAAATAGTTTTATTTTGTTCTCAAACTATAAATCATTTCGTGTTAAGTAAGGTCGCTAGCGCAGTGACCAAGTTGATACTGTTTCTTAAAATTCGGTGTGTGACGATATCGATGTAGGTAACGTTACATCCTTATTTCCGGAACGATTGCTTGTTATTTAGGGTACATTGTACATACATATTGTCACTCCCGTCTCCCGTGGGGGTTACAGGCTATTATTTTTTTCAGCGTTTTCGTTTTTAAGCTCAGCTTTACCCAAGAAAAAGAAAATACACATCGAGTCTATTCCTGGCAATTTTTAGATTATATAGAAAAATAATCAGCTTACTACCTCCCTGGAAGTTTGCTGTTTAACATATAAGCTTAGAACTCAGTACCAAAACCTCCAAAAATGTCCTTCAAGTACTCGCTAAGATTTTTAGTTTAGCTTTTCTTAACATATCATTCCTATTGATAGTGATTCATAGCATCAGGTAATGTGATGTGCTTCACCATTTTAAACTATGGTTTATAAATTTATTCAGAGTACTCAATATTTCAATTTATTGTTTTCTATACATGGTGTAGTTTATTTAAAAAGTTTCAACAAACGCGGAGGTAATCTTCATGAATTGTAATTATAACATATCTTCGGAGATTTTATTTTATATTAAAAATATATTATGTGGAACATTTTAGTTTATTTCGATAGTTTTTTGTTGTGATTTGTGTCACATTATTCAATTATGAAATATTTCCATTTTGTTACTCTATAACTTACGATGTACTTACTTCACTCTACTAAAATAACTGAGCAAGGTCTCTCTTTAGATTCCAATGTTATGAAAACAATGGGAAAAAATAAATATCATATTCAGTGCAATATGATACAAATAACTTTTAAATGTATATAATTTAGTTACAATTTAATTTAATAAGCTTCCAAATAATTTACTTCATTATATTTTACTTATTTAATTGGATAAATTCTAGAAAAAAATATTTTTTTTTAATATTTATTGTGATTTTAATCTGAACATAATTACATATACAAGGTGTTAGGGACATTTTAATGTCTACGCAGTGTTCAGTGGACTGTAACTGGGATATATTTTTGGCATCAGCCTGTAGTAGGATATGAAATGACTTACAGCAGCTACCTATAACGTAGATGTGTCCAATATAAAACAAAGGGCCCAAGAGTAGGCTCTGTGGGACACCAGACTTGCATTTTCATAAATTTAGTGGTTCGAAAATATCTTATTAATTCTATGGTCAGGAAAGCATGTGCGATACTCTTGGTATTGTAGATGTTCGTGGGCGACAAAGATCACTATCCATCAGGTAACCCACTTTTTCACTTTCCCTCCCCTGTATATAGGTTCGTTACAACATATAACTTGAGAACTCCTAGACTGAGTTGAAAAAATATGTATTCATATTCTTGATTTATCTCAAATCGCGAAATAAGAAGAAGTATTTTCACGCTATATCCCCATAAATGGTAGGAAGAGTCACAACCTTTGGCACCCACGACTAGCCAAAGACACTAATGTGATAGGAAAGAGCAAGATAAGAGATTTAAAAAAACTTTTGAGAAATGTAGATAAAATTTTAACATGTTATGTGGTTGAGCAGTGAATTTATTCGTAGTTAGTATGATTGCAGATTAGGTCTAACACCTCGGATACAGGACATTGACTCATCTGTTATTACCTATACAATGATTCTATAGGCCACGGTTATTTTTTAGTCACGATCTTCCCAAAAAATGTGGTTGTTCTCTTAAAGAAATCTATTTTTGAAGTGAAAACTTCTTTAGCGTCATTGCTCACTTTTTTTTGGAATAGGTAAAAACTTCTTAAAACGTCAGGATACGTGACCTGATCAAAAAAAATTGTAAGACAACGCAAGGCGCTTGCGCGAATGTTCGTGTAATCATGTTTGTGTACGATAGCACAATAAATAAATATTGCATTCTACCACATAAATTATAGTACTTTCATACTGATAATTAAAGAAATTTGTTCAAAATTATTCCCTAACCATTCCCAAATATTAAAAATGCACAACCGGCGTGCAACCCGTAATTTTTTTTTATTTAAATTGAGACACACTCTCATATTTCCGTTCAATAAAGTAAATGAAGGCTGAATAAAAGAAAAGCCTTTATCAAAACAAAGTTTATTAGACACAACGAGTGGTCACAATTTCTGAGAGCCGGAAATCACTATAAGATAAAAGTCGTTTTCGTAACAAAATTGACACATCCACTCAAACTCCATCACGGGAACAGGGTAAACGGCTTTCCCAAATAACCCGGAACATTGTTATTGCTTCGACATTATTCGATATGTGACATATTGTGTTCCATTATAGTGGTTTATTTACTGACGTAACTAGCTGAGTCATAAGACATTGTATATTATTCTAGCCGACCCGGCGAACTTTGTATCGCTTGATATTAACAGATACTAACAATTTCTACGATTAAAGTATGGCTTTTTCATTTCATGGTTTTTCCTTTCATAAGAAAAAAGGAGTAGGCTTTTTTAACCAACAAATCAAAGAATTAGCAAAATTGGTCAGTCCGTTCAGGCCTGATGCGATGATTACACGAAATAGGGATTCATTTTTATATGTATAGATAGCGTAGGAACTAAAATAAGAAATACACAGACAATTTTACTACGAATAAAAAACGAACATATAATCTGAGGCATAATTTTTTACTGTCCGACGTCTGTATATTTTATTTCTACCCGACGAAGCTCGAAAGTTGCAACTTCGTTAAGTAGAGCGAGAGGAAAGTTTTCATTTTCCGCCCGGACGGCAGAAACGTAAATTTCTTAAAGATAATGCGGTGTTGACATACTTGCAAAAGAAGCAAAGGGCTCCAGGCGTTTAATATGTAAAATAAATAAGTACGTAAGGACTAAAGACGTAAGAAACGACATATCCGATATATATAAACATAGGCTAAATTGCTTCAAGGTATAAATCGACATTGTAGCTTGTATTTCAGTTTTTTTACACTACTAAAGTCAACTCAAACCTTGATTTATTTTTCTTTCTGTCAGTTTTTCATTAATTAACCATTAGAAAATATATCTAATTGCCTATTAGAAGGCAAGTAGATATATTTTCTAATGGTTAATGAAAAAATGATATTTGGGGCTAAAATATCTATGTAATTCCCATTATTAAATAATTGAAACTGAAAATATATTTTAAAGTATATCAGTGGTTTTAAACCTGCTCAAAAACGATGCAAGTTCTCAATTCAATATGTTATTTGTTTTTTCTTTATTTAATAAAAAGAGTACGGGGTGTACTCTATTTGATAAATAAAATAGTACTAATCGCAATATATAAGCTTATTTTTGATTAGCTTAGCGCTTTTTGAGTTTAAAGTATAATACGTATTATATTGTTAGCTTGACAACATAATATTAAATTGTATCTTCATGACCTTATTCCAAAGAAATAGGCAGAGGCGCAACCAGGGCACGCATGACTGGCCAAATACACAAAGTTCCACAATGTGATAGGAGCACATAACCAATCCCGGGCAACGTTACTTTTGTTATTAAAAATACACATTTTTCGAACTTTTTTATTGCCTGATGGGGTTGGGTTCAAACCCGGGACTTCAAAAAGTCAAGCCCAACGCTGAACCGCTAGACCACAAAGGAGAGTTTTCATTTAACTTTAAATTGTTTAGTGCAGTTTTATTACTTAAATAATAAATTTTACTTGCTAGTAGTTTCATTCAAAAGGATTTTCACAGTTCGTTATTAATGCTAGGACAAAAAAGTGTTTCCTAAGGTTTTATTTTAACTGACATAATTTTATTTAAAAGTCCTATTAATTTTATGTTTAAAGCGTGTTAACATATTTTTAGCTCAAAGACACGATGGAAGATTTTGATTAAAAGCACGAAGTATAAAAATCTCTGCAGATAGAACGTCGCGTCTACGTACCTCGGGGAGTTATATAACGTGTAGTGAAATTTCTGGACAGGTTATACCGTTTGCCGAGCTATTTTACGGAATTTTTATACGCCGACGTATATTTATTTTTAAAATAGACACCATAGATGTGACAGGCACGTCACTATCCTGTGTGTTAGGCAAAATGTGCAAGTCTACCGGATATTATAATCTACGAACCGGAACATAGCAGAGTCATTATACTGTGTTGACTACCCAGTCAAGTTGCAAGTTGACTTGTTAGTAATCGGTTTCGCCTTTGCTCGTCTCTTATGAGCTACCAGGCAGGGCAGCAGACACACACACGTAGCTACACAGAGGACCCGGACCAATGCGGGGACTATGAAGGAGTCGCCAACCTATTAGGAGTGGCCATACTATTTTGGCCTATAAATAACATAAAATTATCGCTTTATAATATTTGAATCCATAAATTACTACGAATCTGAACAACTAAACAAGCTAATAATTCCTGACAAGTGCTCTGTCTCGCTTACCTTTCTGAAATCAGTGATTAACTGACTTGCTGTGAAATGACAATACACTATATCTATAGGTACAGTGTTTTATCGTTACATTAAAAAGCGAGTTCCATAACTGCCGAAAACAGGTTGCCATTAAAAATATTAATTCTTTAAAATACTAAAGCAATATTATAAATTACGAGTATATATATGTGCTTTTTTTATATATGTATACATTCTGACAGCTTGTCTGGAAAAAACTAAAGTATGGTTTTAAATATCCCAGTTTTCTATTCATAAGAACCTTTTCCTGATAGAAATATAATAAACAAAGAATTAACACAATTGTGTCATCCATTCATGCGTGATGCGTTGACTAAAGGAAATGGGAATTCATTTTTATGTATATAGAGTTACAGAGAAAGGAATACATTGTTTTGTCGTGAAACGATCGGACAGACGTCTGACGTCGTTGCTCAAAGTCTCTGTAACTACGGAGATTTTTCTTATTGATTTCTTTATTGAGCCCATTCAGAAACATGTGAAAATAATATCTGTTTTTTCCTTAACTGTTGCTTAGATACCTGGTCTATGCGCAAGATGTTAAATATTAAAAAGCCCATTTTCTGAGAGATCAGAAAACTTAAGTTTTTGAAAATTTGTTGTTTTTTAGATACATTGTATTGCAATGACACGACAATAACTTTTATGTAAAAGCCGAAATTAGTAGAGAATTGGTTAATAAAAAATCTTAAACATTTATTTTTGCTTTTGAATAAAGGATAAATAAAAAAAAACTTCACGCCCATTTCCCGGAAGAAGTAGGCAGAGGCACAACAAGGGCGCAAGCCTATCACAGACCGGGCACATATCCAATCCCGAGCAACATTTCTCGTTCAGAAAATTGGAAAAAACTGCATTCTTTTTTTGTTGCCCGACCCGGGAATCTGATGAATATAATTTGATCGGCGTGCGCGAAGTATGGATATTAGCTGAGAGTGTTCACAAGAACCCGTTTTTTAGCGACAATGAAAATGTTTATATGTTGATAATGACTTTAAATAGCTTTTATTTTTTCGTTTTTATATAAGTATTCAGTTGTATCATTAACTAATTCGATAGAACGTTGTATGTAGGTGCGTGTAGATAAGTCGCTCTAAATTTTTTTATCGTAAAAATATACTAGAACGTGTGTCTCATATCTAGTATACGGTGTGTAGATAGGTCAATAAGTGAGTATTAAAATATTCTGACCGATTGAGGGTGAAGTACGGGAGTGGGAGGGTCAGAAACTTTCAATAAATAAGTCATTTATTTTCATTAGCCATTAGGGCTATCTTTGATTGACATATTACCGTCCTCGGAGACACATTTGGAATGACACTGTTAAGACCACTCCGATCAAATAGCGGAAAAAGACATACACGGCTATTCTTATTATGACGAAAGTACTTTATTTACACTTTTAAAGTATACATTGTACTTACATTATTTATGATGGATAATGATTTTAAAAAAATATAATAGATTACAAAGTAAGTATACTCACGCCCATAGCCTCGAAGGGATAGGCAGAGGCACAACCAGAGCACCCACGAGTAGCCGAAGACAATAATTCCCACAATGTGATAGGTGGCAGGCCTTTCGCCTAACGGGTACAAATCCAATCCCGAGCGTTGAACCCAGGACCTGGGTCAAATACCTGGACTGCAATATATTTATAGAATTTTTATGAAACATATACATTTTAACGGACTCATTGAATTTACAAGAGTATACAAAATAGCGTGTTTGTGTTTAAGTGATTTCTTATATTTTCCACAGAAAAAAATTGTAGACATCATTTTAGATGAATCTAGAAGCTAAAAAAATCGCATTTCCACACTATAACGTACAAATTTTATACATTACTTTAAAAAAACGATCTCAATTTTCGATACAAAATTACAAAGATTTCGCTGCTCTGGGCTCCTTTACAGAATGGACCGTCTGCCTTCCTGCCAGGCGCTCGTAAAAGCAAGCATAGGCTTACCGTCACTAACACCGTGGCATCTGACAAGGTGGTATAGCTTCGCAACGACTCGGATTGGCACCACCGCGTCGCCTATTCCTGCCGCTAGAACATTCGTTCTTACCAATGACGCGTTCTGGTTCAGAGGATAAGGTAGCTGGTAAACTTATTTTTTCCCGAGGCCTAACATACCCTCCTCAATTTGGCAACCCACCATTACCACCTTTGCTGTCTCTAGCCGGCGTGAATTTCTTACCATTGGGAAATCCGTCTTCTTGTTTACCTTCCATTATTTTTAATCTATAACAGGAACATTTATTTTGTATACTTTTTCTGAGGTAAAATTGTATGTATTCACTAAGTGTCGATGATAACTAGTATAGATTCTACTTCCTTGTAACATTCATTGTTTGAGCTCTGCACAAAAACCGCTGTATATTATCGCTGAATTTTATACTGCGGTTTTTGTGATTTTGGTTTTGCTGGCTAGTACATCTTTAAGCTAGCTCAGAGAGAGTATGAAAATTTCAAAGATCTTTGTAGAGAAACATCAGTTCTGTTATGCTCCACGAAACATGATGAAATAAAAAGTATAACTTCTTACACACACACACACACACACACACACACACACACACACACACACACACATTTTTAAACTGCAAGACGCTCCCCGCATCACCAAAAATATAAACGTCATATGTCCTTTTTTTATTCTTCACCATCTAACCGATAACGCAATAGGAAGACACAAGCATCCTGGGGTTCTCTACTAATACGTAAGTGTAAGGATGTGTGTATGTTTGTTACTCTTTAATACTCCATTGGGTGAATGGATTTCTCTGAAATTTGGAATACAGATAGATTGTGACCTTGATTAACTGAAATTAAATGAAATGAAATTGGTCCCCGCGAAAACGCGGGCAAAGTCATAAGTAACAGCTAGTTGATTATAAAACTTAAGACTTACAAAAATTATATTTTAATTAACATACTCAAGTACGATAACAACAAAATAAATTGGCAATTTCGTTAATTGCTATCACTGAGGGTAGTTGTAAGTTTTAATTATAACAAATCTCTGTAATTTCCGTCAGTCAATTACTCTACAAACGTCACACGAGCGAAATGATAATTACACTTTAGATAATCGAATACTGTTTACAGGGAGTCTTCATTTGTTATCATTAAGGAGTCGGGAAAGCTATTTCTTTTCCACTAATGAGATTTTCTCGAACGTAATACATATAGTAAGCGCTTATCTGTTTCTTATCGATATTAAGATAAAATTGTTTTTTGTTCTTCGTTTTTTTTCGTTATGGTGCGGATACGAGAATAGAACCTTTCTGCCAGGCAGCTCGTAAGAGGTGAGCGGCACTGGTTAGAGATGTGATTACTAAATAGACCAAAGTAGAGTGCTGTGCAGCAATTTGGGTAAGCATCCACCGCCTTAAGTGTTCCTGCCGCTATAATCCGATAGCTGGTAAATTTGCACAGTAAGCTTGTAAGCGACGTAGATATAACATCTATGGTGACGGAGATCAGCAGATACGTATTCTTATTCGCTAGACCCTTACATAACAATTAAGCGTAGTATATAAGTATCTTTAGGCCCTTATCCTAGAAGCGATAGGCAGAGGCACAACCAGGGCACCCACAACTTGCCGAAAACACTAACTGCCACAATGTGATAGGCAGCAAGCCCATTGCCTACCGGGCGCACATCCAATCCCGGGAAACATGTTTTATTGGAAAATTTCAAAAACTACATTTTTTGGTCCTGGGTTCGACTCCCTGGGTCGGGCAACTTAAAAGCTAGAAAATTTGTATTTTCAATTTGTTAATAAGGATAGTGTTGCCCGGGATAGTATATGAGCTTGGTCGGCGATAGGCCTGCCACCTATCACATTATGGGACTTAGTGTCTTCGGCTAGCCGTATATACTTTGGTTCTGCCTTTGCCTACTTCTTCGGGGATATGTGCGTAAAGATTATTTTTTTAATTTGAAAATAAAATATTGAATTAAACTGTTTAAGTGTTATTTCATGTATATCAAAGAAAGAAATGAATAGAATCTCTATTTTTGACACGTTCATACTGTACACAACAGTGGTTAGTACTAAATTTATGCCAAAAATATTACTTTAACCATAAAATTCATAGTAACAAAACTAACTGAAGTAACTACCAATCAGGGAAACTAATGGCAGGCTCTAGCATCCAGCCTGACTGAAATAGTGGAATAACTCGGTACCATCTCCCACGTCGGTCTGGGTCTGCTGTGTATAATATACCATCTACTCTAATGGCAGGCAGCTCTTCAAATGCGAGCATAGGTTAATTGGGTACCAACAATACTACTGGTGGTACAGAGCACTGTGCGGCAACTTCCCAGGGTAGGGATCTACCACCTTAACTATTCTAATGTCACACTGAGAGGTAAACCTGAAAAATCGAAGGACTATCTCCTTGGCCACTTGACAGCAAAGCATTTAGAGCATTCAAGGTCTCGACTGCTCTAACAACCAGAATACTGGAGAAATAATTCGTTGTTTAATGCTTTAAAAAATCTGAAGTTTTTTGCGGGCTCTACGCGACAAATCCCCGTTATTCGTATAGGAATAATTTCATTGAACAGACACCTCTGTTCTAATTCTATTACATTTCTGTGATATAACTCTAAATAGACCTTTATTCTATTTGAAATTCAAACTCTCATATATTTTGCTACATATTCCAATTTTGTAGCATAATAAGTAAGGGTTACTCTTGAATCTCGATTTCATGCCCGATTGGAAATTCGAACCGGCTTTGTGTCATTTCATCCTCCGAAACACAATACTAGCGAATTATCAGCATTTAGATTCAAAAAAAGTTTTTTCTTTCGAATTCGTTGAACTTTCAAAAATTCCACAAACCATCGTAATAAATTATTAAATCGGATTTTTTGGATTTTGGTTTCGGATTTGTTAAATTTTCTTGGAACTTGTAATAATAATAAATAAATAAATATCCCTGGACAAATTACACAAATTGAACCTAACCAAAGTAAGCAAATTATATGCTTGTGTTATAGGTGTTTGTCATCGATACTAATACATGTAAATACTTAAATAGATACCAGAATAAATTTAATAAACACCCAGACTAGGAAATGCGGACATTTAAATGTTCATCACACAAATGCCTGCCCCCATCGGGAATCGCACCCTAGCCTCGCGGTTGATCGATGTAGTTAGGCGTGTACGCTAGCCACTCGACCAACGAGGCGGTCTATTGTAAAGAGTAATGGTAGAGTGTTGTCAACTGAACCTGGTAGGGATCCACCGCCTTTCCTATTCCTGCCACCATAGTGACTCCGCCAGTAGGGTAGGTAGGTAGTTGGTGGGAAATTTGATTAAATACACATACACATTATACATATACACATATCAATGGACATCAATGGACATCAATGGACCTGTAACATCTATGCTGTTTGTAGACCACGGTTGTCTTTTACCAGCACGAGACCCGTGTGTTTGTTCGCCGACCAATCACATAAAAAAATAAATGTTAATAACTTGCCAGTATTGTTGTCAAGAGTACAAAATAACACAAATCCGATTACAATTTCTAAACTTGTTTGAAATCGAGATTCAATAGTATCCCTGCTATAGTAATATGAAGACAATACGCTTCCTATACAACAAAACAGGTGTCGACGAGCAGGTTATAATCCCAGTAGTGCCTTTTGTGCCTACGTGGGACAACAAAGAGATTTCGGGAACAAATTGGGGTATGTGAAGACGCCTATTTAGTTTTAATTACAACCCCACCTCTGCCCGGTAATTGGGGAGGGTTATATAAATATGGAATGTTGATATGAGATACAGGATTATATTAAATTGTTGCCAGAGTTATTTTTAATTTTGGTATATGAGGCTTTTAATCGTACTGATAATCTATACCTATCAAATTATAACTACCCTTTGTACCATTTGTCATTGACTGCTAATAACAATTCTTTCTTATCTTCATGCCAAGTTCCTTATTGGGTAGGCAGAGTCCCAAGTGACAAATGTCGCTATTCTTGCGGAATTGCTTAGCTTCCGTCATATTTATTATTCTTTTTATAGAAGAATGCCGGTTTCGAACCCTTTTCACAGTCCCTTTGGCTCAAACCCGATTAATTAAATACCCGAAACGCCAACCTAGGTCTTTTCTTGTACCTACATCCATCTACACTCGCATTGTATATCAATGTCTTCAATCTTTCATCTGCTATTCTTTTCACATGACCGAACCACTGTAATAGGCCCTTACTCACTTTCACACCAACACTTTCTTTCACTCCCACTCTTACTTGGATCTTACTGTTACAAATACAGTCAGCGAGCGTAACGCCACAGATTTTTGGAACGCATTTTCATGTTTTCTCTAAAAAACTTAACTCTCGTTTGTACCATGCAACAACGTTGGGATAAGTACAGAATTATGCAAAGCGAGTCTAGCACCGTGACTCAAAATCTCACTTTGTAATAGCTTACCTAGCGCTCCATTCACACCATTTCCGGCACACCTTCCATCCTTGCTAAAAGCACTACCAAAACATGCATTCACTTGTTCTAACACTATATCGTCGACTTAAACTCTTACATTAATTCCGTCTGCATGTTTCTCAAGTACCATTACTTTGGTTTCCTTCGTAGTAAAATCCAATTTTACTTGAAATTTTTTAAAAAACTTTTGGTCAGCCTTCAAGAAAAAGGTTACAAAAAGTAGCCATTCTCGAAATTTACGTGTGGCTATTTAATGTATAATTTTTATTTATATTGATGACTAGCCACAGCAGCGACTTCGTTCATGACTGTCGACAGCAAACGCTAACTCCATTTAAATTTATTTATAATTTTGACCGCCTCGCTCGTCGAGTGGCTAGCGTACACGCCTAACTACACCGATCATTCGCGAGGCTCGGGTTCGATTCTCGACGGGGGCAGGCATTTGTGTGATGAACATTTAGATGTCTGCATTTCCGGGTCTGGGTGTTTATTAACTTTATTCTGGTATCTATTTAAGTATTTCTATGTATTAGAATCGTTGACTAACACCCATAACACAAGCATATAATTTGCTTACTTTGGGGTTAGATTCAATTTGTGTAACTTGTCCAGGGATATTTATAATTTATTGATTAGTAAATCGACTTAATTCATAAAAAATAGACAAAGTTTTGCAGTATGGTTAGATTATGTAACAAAGTCCGACACCAGTTTAAGATGACCTGTACATTTAAATGTTTCTCTAGATTCTGGATTCCAAGTTATTTCGTCCGTTTGTATAGAGTATTGTTAAGTCTGGAATTTGTTAACATTTAGAAATAAAGTAATCTGTAAAGCATACTACAAAACAATAAATAAAAAACCCGTTAATAAATAATAATAAATAATAGCCAAAAGTATAATTTGCCTTTTACCCCTCCCCTACGGTAAATACGTTCCATATATAATAAACAATATAAAAAGTAGCTAATAACCTTCCTTGAATTATACGTATAAAGTTCTTACTTGCCAAATATCGATATGATCGATTCAGTAGATTTGGAGTAAATCGCGGTCGGGGTGTAAACCGACATCAATTCTAAAAATGCTAACAATGTGTTAGCCCAATTTTAGTCGCCAGCATGTATGTTTTTAAATATATTCTATGTCCGAAATTCAATGTACCTATAACCGTCGTACATTCACAATATCCAGGTAAAGATGCTTCGCTATTTTTTGACTAGGTTTTGGGCCACGAGTGCAAGTCCACCAATCATTCGCGCGGAACACAACAATACCAATATGGCGGCGGGTATGTAAGACAGTACTGTTAATTACGGCAAACTACTACACAACATTCCTCCACTTAATTGATTGACTTGGAATATTCCAGCAACGTTTTTTACATTTAAACAGTAGATTGGATCTAATAATGATTGAGTACAATAGAATATGCCAGTAACTTTTTAAATTTAAACAGCAGATATCTGACAAAAAAATTCTCTGACAAAAATCTTGGTTGTACATTTGCCAAGGTTTTCGGGAATATAAGCATGAAGATATTTTTTTACTATTTTTTTTTATACAGACGTCGGTCAAAAAGTAGTTGATGCCAATGTAGGCACCAAAGATGCTTTAGGTAAAGGAAAACATAAGTTCCAGTATTTACTTAAAACCTTCCGGCGATCTAAGTGACGGTTATAAAACAGAGTCGTGTCTAAAAGGCCTCTACTTTAGCCGACACTCGGGTTCACGTTAACGAAAGCTCAAACACGTTTTCGCTCTTCACGAAACAGGTTAGTCGCGTAAATTGTTAGATTTAGTAGGCAAATAGGCTTTTCCTTTCAAAACAACCCATTCATTATTGGTGCCAGCGTTCATTAGTTGTACTGACGGAGATTCTGAGTTAAGGCGAAGATATTCTTGCATTATTAACTTTTGAATTACTACATCGATTAATTTCGTGCTTTTGAATGCCGTTTTGTCAGTTAATATGCTTCGTTTTATACAACCACCTCTTTGGTGGAGGGATTTGTGTCTGATTATTCTCAAGTCGGAGATGAGTGTGTGATAGACGTATTTGTCTAGCTTTTTGGGATTGGGTATTTATTCTGACAATTGGTTTTCTATACCTATGTGCTTTTGTCTTTGAATAACATCCATAAGACGAATTTTAAAGAAAGAAAAAAGTTCTATGTATTTAAAAAAAAAAGTGGTCGCTTCTGTGGTCTAGCGGTCCCGGTGTTGGACTTGACTGCTTGAGGTCCCGGGTTCGAATCCCGGGTCGGCCAACAAAAAGGAAATTGGATTTTTCCAATTTTCAATAAAAAAAAATGTTGGTCAGGATTGGAAATGTGCCCGGTTGGCGGTTGCCACCTATCACATTGTGGGACTTAGTGTTTTTGGCTAGTCGTGGGTGCCTTGGTTGTACATCTGCCTACCTCTTCGGGGATATGGGCGTGAAGATACTATGTATTTTTGTCATGGAATAACATCTATAAGACGAATTTTAAAGAAAGAAAAATGTTCTATGTGTTTCTCTCGTGGAATAACATCTCTAAGACAAATCAAGTAAGAAAAAAAATCACTTCTGACAGAATTTGAACTTATAAATAGCCCTTTCGTCCCCCGCAGATGAATTTTCTAACCATTTGAGCTCGTCGTTCGTTTTGAGTTTTGACTTTTTGTGTTTGAGTTTGAAGATTGAGTCGTTGAACTATATTTTTGTGTAATACTTTTAAAATCGCTTCTGTGGTCTAGCAGTACGGCCTCGGACTTCACTACCTTATGTCCCGGATTCGATCCCAAACAAAAAAGAAAACCAAAAAAAAATTAGAAAATGTATATTTTCAATTTTCTGATAAAATAACTTTGCCCAGGATGGGATATGTGCCCGGTTTTTGACAGGCTTGCTACCTATCACATTGTGGGACTTAGTTTCTTCGGATAGTCGTGGATGCCCTGTTTGTGCCTCCGCCAACCTTTTTGGGGATATAGGCGTGAAGATACTTGTCTACTTACTTATTATTAAATGAGTTCATAATTTCACTTGAAATTTGCATGTAACATTGCCCCTAACTTTCGATTCCATTAAGATATTTTAATTTGAGCACTTGTTTAAAGTTAAACATTCGTGAAAATTTGATCCAAGCACGGGACAAGTGTTTAAATTAAAATGACGTAAGCTTATAATTTGCTAACTTTCGGGTCGGAATAATTTGTGGAATTTGTAAAGATGTATTCGTTTATTTATTATTTATTTTTGTTTTTATCACAGTGTAGATATAGAAATATTTGTTTGCTCATAAAATACATACATACATGCCTATCTTCACGCCAAGTCCTTACAAGGCAGGCAGAGAGTATCGAATGCTAAAGTTTACGATCCTGGCAGTCCTGCCTGGCTTTCTCCACTTTCATTACCATTTTCATTCAAACACGCCGGTTTTAGAGACTCTTGACACCACCTTCGGAAAACACCCGAGAGATTTGATCGTTGAATGTCAGCATTGGTGTCCCCGGGTAGCTACTACCATCCACATTCGCATTGTTTACCTACAAATATCTGCCGATTGTATGTCTGCTTTGTCAATGCTCATGAAATGATGTTCCGAATTCAATAATTTTATTTCATTTATTTATAATTTAACTCGATGCTTTTTATCAAATGAACAAACAAACAGGGGGTTCTCTTATAATATGTAGCCAATCAAAAATCATACTATCAAAATGCTATCAGATGCAAGCTTCTTACTATACGCGCCCTTAATCTACAAGCCTTACAGAGATTCCCCATAGCAGCAAAGTTATGGGGAATTAGCTTATCTTAGTTATGGTTAAACCTAATTATATTTTAAAATTTTGTTCAAATATTCAAACTTAATATGTTATAAATCTTAATAATCAATTTGTATAATTTTAAAGATATTTGCACAGCACAACGTGGTAGAATATGTTGGTATTAACAAATATATTTTATAACAGCTTTTAACACACATTCAGCAAATAAATAAATTGCATTTTTCATAAGCTTTAGTCAAATATACGGCTAAGCTGTTTCGATACAGTCACATGTGTAAACACACACACACACACACACACACACACACACACACACACACACACGCGCGGGCACACGGTCTCTAACGCACATAAAGACTGGCAAAATAGTAAAGTAACACATCAGTCATTCAAAAAACAAATGCACGTACACAATTATTATTACACCCCTCAGTTTCAGTCAGTTTTTTATTCATTTCTTTAAATCTTAATATACAAATATCACGTGACGTTCAGTTTCTAAAGTCTACCTTCGTAATATTTTCTTTTGTAAATACATGAAAACAACCTCAAAGGATCGAGCCTTATTTAGTACTGAGCCATTCCATAAACATACAATCTTGTCGTCATTAATATAAGTTTCAATTTCCAACAAACTCATTTATGCTTACATATGAAGGACTTAATTTATATTAGAAAATGTTTGCTTAATAAATCATACAAGCGCTTTTCGGAGGACTAAGGGTATGATGACGTATTCATCGTAATATATTACTGTAGTTCTAAACTTTTGGTCTGACACGAGGCACACACGAGAATGTACTCCTTGCTTTTGTGAGGCTTCAACTCTTTGCTGTGTCGTTTTTGTTTGTAAAAGTTCAGTAAACTAAGAATAGTTAGCGTTTCGTAGCGTACTAAAATTAAGCGTGCATTTTGCTAGAAAGCTAAATCTAGCTAATTTCATACATAGTACATATCGAAAATCCTTTGTAGTTCATAGTTTTCAGTATCAGCGATCTTTTCTTTTAAATCCAAACTCCAGCAAAGGTAGTCAAGATTGTGCAGACTATAGATGACATGTTGGCATAACAATCACCATCTCGGGTATATTATAACGAAAATACTTTGTAATATTCATAGTTTCAGTATCAGCACAAGACTCTCCTGATGGTAAGAGACAACTGTGGACTACGAACACCACAGATGTAATAGGTGCATCCATGTTCAGTGGCCGGGATGCTAGACCCATTGTTTAAATCTACTGGCAGCTCTACACTCTAGACCAGAGTATGACAGAGTCATTAAGGTGGCAGGAATAGGTAAGACGATTAATCCCTACTGGCTACTTCGCAAGTTACTGTGCAGTACTCTAAAACCAGTGATCTTGTTGATAAAATACAGATGTAGTTCAATCTGTGCTTGCCTTTTACGAGCTGCCTAGCAAAGAGGCTTAGCTTTATTTAGCGGGCCCTGACCAAAACTGAGGAAAGAAGTTTTATCAGTATTAGTACAATTTTCCAAGATTATTTTAAACAAACCCACTGAGTTTCTTTCATCGGATCTATTCAGTAGGAAGCCGCGATTCCGATCCGATAGTTTTCAACGCGTACGAGTACCAATTGTATTTACTGTGTTTTTTTATACAAGAGGAGGCAAACGAGCTAGTGAGTCACCTGATGGAAAGTGATCACCGCCGCCCACGGACATCTACAACACCAGGAGTATCACATATGCGTTGCCAACCTTAAAGGAATAAGTACGCGCTTTTTTTGAAGGTCCCTAAATAATAATAATTTGAGAATAACGCCCTCGGTAACTGATTCCACAGAGGTAAAATATTATTACATGTATGAATCAAATATTCTGAATCTTAATCTGAATTAGATATCCACGATGCGGTGTACATAGAGAGCTATAATCATATGTTCAATTCGAGTATTTTTTTAGTTTTTCGGTAGCCACATTTTTTCCATGATAATATGAAGAACACAGTGCAAAATATTGCCTCCCGCGTATCTATATCGTGGTATAAAAAACAGTGTCTCAAAATTAAATGGATGTTAATGTTTCATCAGTTAATCCATATATTAAGATAGATAGAGAGAGTGTGTTCTTGCCAAGTAGTATGTTTATATGTTATTATGATTTTATACACTTATGCAACTAAACCAATGTTGTAATGTGTTGCTAAACTGAGGCTAGAATCCTATTAATATTATAAATGCGAAAGTTTGTAAGTATGGATGTATGGATGTTTGTTACTCTTTCACGCTCGAATGGCTGAACGGATTTATCTGAAATTTGGAAGACAGATAGATTGTGACCTGGATTAACATATAGGCTATTTTTAATCCCGATCGCACACCGGGTTTCTGTGAAAACGCGGGCGAAGCCGCAGGTAGCAGCTAGTATTAAATACGTAGTTGGTCTGGGCTCCTTTGCAGAATAGATACATATTTCTTGCCTATCAGAAAATCCGTTCACTTGTTTGCCTTTCTATATTTATATATAACAATATAATATGTTACAAACTGTAACATGCTTAAAGTGATGTTTATCATTTATCAAAAAATAATATTTTCTCCGCAAAATTTTATTTATATTTTAAAATTCAAAAGAAAATAAACATCTCTGAAATAAATAACACGAAGCGATCTAATCGCAAAGTAAACCAATTGTATGTCTTTGATAAGTGTTTTTTCCCCGTGTTGGTTCAGGCTCCTTTGCAGAATAGTACATCTGCCTTCCTGACTGGCAGCTCGTAAAAGGGGAGCATAGGCTTACCGTCACTAACACCGAGACATCCTACTAGGTGGGAGAGTTTCGCAGCGACTCGCCCGGATTAGTACCACCGCCTTACCTATTCCGGCCGCCATAACGTCCAATGCTTGCCGTTGACGTGTTTGGATTTGATGGGAAAGGTGGCTGGTAAACTTTCTTTTGCCCAGCCTAACGTTCCAGCCTCAGATTGGTAATGCACCATTGCCACCTTTGTTGTCTCTAGGCGCCGTGAATTTCTTACCATCAGGAAATCCGTCTGTTTGTTTGCCTTCCATTATCATAAAAAAAGCAATGATACTACTGTGACAACAATAAAGAAATATTACGTAAAAATCATTTGCGATCACAGAGTTAAAAAAACTCATTTTTCTTGTTTCTTAAGATCGTACGTAGCAATTGATATGGAAGCTAGAATTTTCAGAAATAAATAGAGAATACAAACAAAAGTTTTGTTTTCAGAACTGGAACTTAATACGTATTGCTTCGCGATGATTCCTTGAAAATTGCATATCTATAAATATTATAAATGTTGTCGCCTCTGTGGTCTAGCGGTCCGGGTGTTGGACTTGACTGCATGAGGTCCCGGGTTCGAATCCCGAGTCGACCAACGAAAAGAAATTTGGATTTTTCCAATTTTCTAATAAAAAAAAATGTTGGTCGGGATTGGAAATGTGCCCGGTTGGCGATAGGCTTGCCACCTATCACATTGTGGGACTTAGTGTCTTCGGCTAGTCGTGGGTGCCTTGGTTGTACCTCTGCCTACCTCTTCGGGGATATGGGCGTAAAGATACTTTTACTTATGAATATTAGTATTGCATCGATCTGTTATTTTAAAGGTTGTTCGTCACTGGAACTTAGTGTCTTCGGCTAATCGTGGATGCCCTGGTTGTGCCTCTGACTACACCTTTGGGGATATGGGCGAGAAGATACTTACTATATGGTAACGGAAGAATAAAGTTGAACGACAGAGGTTCCGTTTTATTACAAATACTCTAAATTTAATTAAGTATTTCTTAATATGTTTACGTCCGTAAACCGGAAAAGTATGCAGAGGTACATTCAGAGCACCCGCGACTAGTCGAAGACACCGATTCTATATTGTGATAGATGGCCAGGCTATTGCCAACTGGGTACTTATCTAATCCCTGGTGACGTTGTTTTCATTAGAAAGTTGAAAACAAAAATTTCTTTTGTTGGCCGACCTAAGGTTAACTATTTTAGCATACACAGTTAGCGACTAAAAACAATTTGCCTTTACTACCATGGAAAGCAGAGAAAAAATATGCTTTTTAGGTAACCTATTTAACTTCAAAATTTGCATAATATTTTATATAGCCGACAAAAGGCCGAGGCACAAAGCGAGTGTATTTAATACCTTTGTATAGATTCAACACTTTGTGCCGTTGTTTTTTTGTTTGTGCGCATTTAGTAAGTAAAACAAAGAAGGTAGTGTTTCATAAAATGTTGAACGTATTAAAAAGTGACTCGGATTATTTAGATGAAGAGATTACATATCACTTATAATCAATTTTAAAAAACAAGATTCGAATTTAGGCTCTTTTTCGTCGACTTTTGGTGTATACAAGCTTTGTATATATTATTTTTATTTTTATGTTACCCTAAACTCAAAAAGTTTTAATTTTCCAGGAGATTACTTAAAGATACAACTAAGCACAGCAAAATTGCATAAATAGACTCCAACTAAAAATGAAAATACAAAAAACAAAAGACGTATTAACATGTTAAAAAAATGGTTGCAAGAAAAAAGCTGTTACAGTCTCAATTAATTTTTTGACAGCAATTAAAATTAAATAGATTTTATAATAATTTCTAATACTTGTAACTCAATATTTATAATTTACTAAATAATGCATAACCTAACCCATAAATATATTAAATGTTCTTAAACCAAATGTTATGGTTCGTAATTTATAATTTAATCCTAATACAATTTTGATTGAAGGTACAATATTTGTAAAAATATAAATAATAATTAATTAATAATAAAATAATTTAATTCAAAACACAATGATACGATAAATGAATCTTTTGCTGAATACTTTTACAAAGACGCCATATAATGTGGATGCTTAAATGTATAAATTGTATTGTGATTTTGCTTTTTTTTTTGTTTATGAGGTCTACAAAACGGAGGTACAACTTATATAAAACATATTAAATGAATCCTTATGAAATAAACACTTTCTAAACTGACCTCTTCTGGATGTAAACACAACATGCTAAATAAATAAATAATAACCTTTCCTAATCCTAAATAAAATTTTAATATTATCATATAACAAAACAATTTTTTAAAACTGCTTTTAATAGAAGGTTTTTGCAATTCGATAGTTAAGCGAATGTTGTCCCAAATTGGTTCGTCAGGCAAGTATAAAGTCTTACCATTGTGTAATCGTGACCCGTACCTAGGTATCTTAAAATTTGTTTATGCTAATAGTTTTGGAGAATTAATACAATTATGTAAAATTTTGCAAAAAAACATAAAATCTGATATATTTCTTCGGCTTTGCAAAAATTGTATCTTAAAATGAGTCAGTCGTTCTTTACAAGATGTAAGAGTTTTACACTTATTATCCTTGTATATCAGACAATATAAGAAACGCTTTTGTACACGCTCAATACGATCGTGATGAACTTGATTGTTGTGCTCTAAAATTGTACGAACAATTGTGTTATACACATTTATAGTTAACCAAGAGTCCTCAAATATTGTCATTTGTCTTTTAATGACATTTAGTCTTTTCTAGATGTGACATTATAATTATTGTTAATTTTGTTTGAATTTGTGTGTTTGTCATATTAAAAATCTAGTACTTATTGTACCTACGTTATAAGTGTTTGCATGTTAATATTAGCGAAATAAGCTCTAAATGCATTATTAATATCACCATGTAAAACTGTTTCACGCAAACAGTAAATGAATTGAATTGAATTGAATTAACCGCATCCCAAAAAAGGAGGTTCTTATTTCAAAAGGTTTGTTTTTAAGTAATTCTTTATAAAAAATGATAAGAGTGTATTTTTACGATGTACGCGCACACCAGCAGATAAAAGTAAGCCTAAAGTCATAAGTTTTGAAAAATGTGCTACCAACATGGTTATTTGGTATTTTTGGACTGTTACGCTAAAGAAGTTTTTACGTGAGTACATAAAACACGAATCATGATAAAAATTGGTATGGGACCACCGAAAAATCCCATCTTTAAAATAATTACTAGAAAAGGTTGGTATTTGAACGAATAACCGCGTAATAAGCAAAATAAAAAATACATACAGTCTTACTCCGAACTTCTTTTTTCGGAGGCGTTTAAAAATTAATCTACTTTAGGTAAGGTTTTGGTAATTCAGCTGTTTTTGAACCAATCCCATTGATTATTTTTTATCTTTTAAGATACCGAACAACTAAGTGGCATTCCTAATTGCAAGAAAAAATAGTCTTTTATAGACTTCAAAGATGTTATCGGTACTTCGTTATCTTATAGGCACGTGTGCAACTCTACCAGCTAGCCTGCCCTCCAGAATGAAACACGAAAATGGCAAGCACCTGCGCAAAGTTGACAGGATAGGCAAGGTACCGATTATAATTTAGGTAAGCTGTTTTTTGCTGTTTCAAAGAATGTACTTACAACGTAATCCAATGACAACATGCCACATGCGAAAGAAAACTACTAATATTTTAAGCGCAGTAAAACTACCAAAACTCCATTCATTTTATTACCGTTGATAATTATTTTTTAGAAAGTCAGCTAATGATTCCAAGTTGGTTTTACACTAAATTTTCAACATCTTGAAATTTGTTGTTTTAAGTTGAAAAAAGTTTTACATAAAGCATAAATCTTACATTATTATTAATAAATCATTATTAATATATAACTACGCCAGAATCATGAATACCTTTCCAAAAAAGAACAATCGAAATCGGTTTGTTATTGGACGAGTAATACATACGAAAAATGAAATAAAAAACACAGTTACATAGATAACCTATTTTAGAGTCGGTTAAAAAGTTGCCATCTTATTTCGTAGCACAAGCCTACGTTTTTTGGCGTAGCCTCAAATTTGGCGTAGCCTTCAAAATGATCAGATAATAAATGAATGGTTTATTGTATTTATACTTACCCAAATTAGGTAGAATATTTCTATAAATGTTTAAAGAAAGAAAAAATTTTTTCGCCCCAGACAGGATTTGAACCTGTAACCTTTCGTCGTCATTTGGTGGGTACTCAGAATTGTGTATCTATAGGACATAACTACCCGCGTTAACGGGTTAGAAAGGAATTAAAAATTTCGCCACGGGACTTGAATCCTCAGTAGACAATTGGTTAGAGCATTCGTCGGCTTGAGACGAAAGGTTACAGGTTCAAATCCTGTCTGAGGCGAAAAAAATTTTTTCTTTCTTTAAAAAATTATAGAAATCTATCCCAAACACAGGGCAAGTGCTAAAATAAAAATACGTTAGGTAGAATATTGATTTTTTATAACACACGTACAGATGCATTAAATTAAATTGTATGTTATGTAAGGAAAAGGCGCACTTTTTGCACTTTAGTTTGGCATTTGAAGTCGATTACATTCTTTTACAAAAACAAGACGCTCACGATCGGCCAATGATACTTTTTAATGTAGTAATAGGTGGCGAATCTATTTTCAACCAAGCATTTGAAGTCGTTTACATTTTACAAAAACGAGGGCGCCCACGTTCATTAGCATATTTAGTCCTACAATGTGCTAGATGACACACCTATCGCCAACCGGGTACTTAGCCAGTTGGTACCCAGCAATGCTGTTATAAGAAAATTGATAACACACTAGGTTTCACGAGCTGGAATCAAACCGAGACCTCATGTAGTTAACGTCACCGACCCACAAGAACATGGAGGCGACTCTTTAAGATTTGTACAAATTTTATTCAAAGCAAAAATGTTTGTACTAAAATATCCTAAGTGATAAATCTTGATTGTCCCTGAGTATAAAGCGTATAAAAGATTTTCAATATAACGCTGCACGAAAATAAAACTTTCTTTTCTTAAATTAAATGCTCAGCGAATGTAACTTTTCAAAGTGTTAACAAGATGAAAGCGTTAAATTTTATTTTTATACGAGTAACATGACGAAAAAACTTAATGAAAGTCGAGTTTTGTTGGTTTATCATGAAATGCGAACGTTTTCGTTTTTCTTTAATACTCACATAGGAAAGTTTGTCCAAATTAGATAAGTTGAGTTGACATTTTGAATGCGAATATCATTTCATTTCCAATATATTTTTACATAAAGTGTACCTTCAATACAAAACAGTAAAGAAGGTTAATATATAGTAACCAAGCGGAATACCTCGGCTTTGCACGGTTATGAAATATACATGTTACCAACTTTATCTATTAAAAAAAACCGCTTCAAAATCCGTTGCGTAGTTTTAAAGATTTAAGCATATAAAGGGACATAGGGCCAGAGGAAGCGACTTTGTTTTATACTATGTAGTGCTATCGCTAAACTAAGGAATAAGATTATAACAAACACAAACACATGCACACGAAGAGTACACACACAAACATTACACATTTTCAAGCACAAGCCACATATAAGGTTATATTACATACACATTTTTTATGTGAGAAGTCAGCTTATAAGCACACTGCTCTCCTGGTGGTAAGAGATAACCATGGTCTATAGAAACCATAGACGCATAAAGTGCATTGATATCCCGTAGCCGGGATATTAGGCCTATTGTGCAAGTCTAAAGATCCTCTCTCCCCTCCAGGCCGGAACTTGACAGAGTCATTATGCCGGTAGGAATAGGTAAGGCAGTGGAATAGGCAGCCTACAACTACAACACGTGGTCTTATTAATAATGACCTATAATTAAACGAGTGCTCGCCTATTACGAGCCTCCTGGCTGAAATGCAGATGGTCTATTGTACTCAGCAGACCCGGACCAATTCGGTGGAAATATATATTATATTATCATTCAGTCAAATCTAATCTTGAGTTCATGTTTTAGTTAAGGGACTTGGCGTGAAGATATGTATGTATGTATTTATTTTTATTGGAATATTTTAGTAGTATAGTGTGTATCATACCACGCACACAGATACATCTATAGCAGAAAAACCATAAATAAACAAGCTATTTAGATGTGATGGATGCAGATTAGACCTTTCCGTCCGTCCGTATCATAGCCATTTCTTTCCTTTCTTTGGTAGATAGACGTATTTTTTTGAACCGCTTTACATTTTCTATTCGATGCGTGTGTGTCTGTGCATGTGGGTGCGTGTAATTTAGTTTCCGGAAGACAGCAAATGACTTCGAAATAATTTTTGACCTACGTAAATTTCATCAACATCCGACTAGTAGTTTTTAAGTTACACTAAATAATCCATACATTTTTAACTTGAAATTGCACGACAAATTAGTCCAGTAAAAAGTTAAATGAAACCATGATCTGACCAGTTTTGGCGCAATGAGTAAAAATGTGTTCATTGATACTTAAATAATGACATTTTGAAATAAATTTTGATTTACATTAAGGGGAAAGGGATGAAAAGAATAAAAAAGGGTTGAAAAAAGCCTTTTTTTAAAATTACTTAATAATGGTAGGAAATAGAAAAAAAAGTTTCAAGTAAAAGTTATACAGAAAAAAATTCTACACAAAAAAGTTTGTTTTCATTTTTTTGTTACTGCTTTAGTTTAACTGCAAAAAATAAAAATTAAATTTGCCTTGTAATTACTTATAATTGTTTTAAAAATAGATTATAATTAATACATATTTATGTGAAGCGCGCGCTGCGTAGTACATGGCCGTGAAAATTCTGGTAAGTTTTTATAATTACTCGTAATTCAGAAATTCAAAAAAAAAAATCAGAATTATGGCCTGTCTTTTTTTAAAATAAAATATCATAATCATTTGGCTCTGGGCTGAGTAATAGCGTAACAAACGAAAAAAAGAATGTTCTTATATACGCACATAAGAAATTATACTTATTTAGCGTAACCATCCAAAAATAGCAAATAACTACGTTTTCGGCACTTTATATAAAACTTATGAAAAAGTTTAGCAACTAACTTTAGACTGTTGCTTTTAAACAAAATCAAAATATTGGTGATATAAATTTACTCGGAATAGTTTCGAAGTTATCCTCAATTCTACTAATAATCCTTATCCTCTATTCATCCAAGCCATATTTATTCACCTCTTTTTATTGTTGTATAGAAGTATACACTATTGCCCGCTTGCTTTCTCTTCAAAAAATGTCGAAGTCAGATTCAAGTAGATGAAAAGTGCAGAAAATTCTTTTGATGTCGCTGTACGCCAAATGAAGTACTCAAAGTACTCGAACGGACTCGAATATCTCGCTCGTCTTTTCTAGATAGAACGTGTAAGTGTTCTTTTAAATATTACATCTTTAATCTTTTAAATAGTCCATTTGTAAAACGCTATCTCAGATACTTCAAATGGTTTCGTTCTTTTCCTTATTTAAGCCTAAGGATTTAGTTTACGTCGTAATAAGAATTTAGGTTTACATTCATTTGTAGATTAAAACAAGATTTTTTCATGGCTGTTTGCAATTTTCTGGGTTCACTGGCTTTCCGAACTTTTTTTTAAGTATCACGCCCATATCCCGGAAGAGGTAGGTAGAGGTTCAACCAGGGCACCCCTGAGTAGCCGAAGACACTAAGTCCCACAATGTGATAGGTGGCAAGCCTATCGCCAACCGGGCACATTTCCAATCCCGAACA
This sequence comes from Calephelis virginiensis, assembly GCA_002245475.1. Taxonomy (NCBI): domain Eukaryota; kingdom Metazoa; phylum Arthropoda; class Insecta; order Lepidoptera; family Riodinidae; genus Calephelis; species Calephelis virginiensis. The sequence goes on from NJDC01007332.1 coordinate 82,901, forward strand.
ACATTTTTTTTATTAGAAAATTGGAAAAATCCAATTTTCTTTGTGTTGGCCGACCCGGGATTCGAACCCGGGACCTCATGCAGTCAAGTCCAACACCCGGACCGCTAGACCACAGAGGCGATTTTTTTTATGTTTTACAAATACCTTTTTAAAAAGAAATAATTGGAGTTTACTCCTTAAGAAACGATTTGAATTATAAGGCCCGGTACGGAAATTTTATGAGGAGTAAAATCAAATGTAACACAAAAAGTTGAGGTGTTACGTAGAAAGAGACAAACATATGTAAGTCGTACCGCTTCAGTCCTTCAGTATTTTTTTCTCCTTCAGGACTGACAATCTCGCCCGAACAAAAGTCGAGTCGCCCCGAGCGGATCGCCATTCGGCTCCGCCACAGTCGAGTTACGTATGACATTGACATTAGTCGAATAATTTAAAACGCAGTCGACTTGTTCGAATGATTTGCGTAGTCGAATAATTAGTATTAGTATTATTCGTAGACCCTTTTTTACTATTCGATATATATCATAATTATCGTTCGTAAGGAGTGAACTCCAATCGTGCGTCGTAGCTGACACACACACACTTTTTAATCTGAAATAAAGAAATCCACTACTTTGAAAAATCAAGGAAAGGAATTACTAGTTTCAAAAATCTCTAGGTATCTGTAGGTTCTTGAATGTCGATATTATATTTTGTGAGTTTGTTATGTATTAGATTAGGTATTTATTTTTAAAGTTAGGGGACGGACGGGCAAGATGGAGAGGGCTGGTAAAACGAATAATCGTTTTAAATCGCTGGTCGGTCGGTAGAAATACTTTAGACTGCCATCTATAATTCCATAATATTAACTACACGCACCGTTTTTTCAATTTTGAAGAAGAATTTCTTTATTTTTATTTCCATTTATCTTTAATTATAAACGTTAATGACCCAAAGAATTATTAGCCAAAGCTAAGAATAAATATGATTATAATATATATTTTTAATTTTATTTTTAAATGAACGTATCCTTTTTGCCCGTCCTTCTCCTAATAATTTTCTAAATATTTACTTATGAACATTCAAGTTCCTACTTGTTTATTAAAATCGAGTAAAACTTGCTTAAACATTGCGTTTGTTGTATGGAAGACCCCCTTTAATGTTTACTTAATTGTTATTTAATTATTTACTTTGAAAGGCAATATACAAGTAAATATTTTGTGAAAATTTGAAGCATTGTCCTGTTACCGTTTTTAATATTGAACGAAAACTACTTAAAAAATACGTTTATTGTATGGGGACCTCCCATAGTATATATATTTTTTAATTTTTAGTATTTTTTGTTACAGCGGCAACGGAAATACATCACCTATGAAAATTTCAGCTTTCACGGGTTATGAGATACAGCCTGGAGATAGACAGACAGACAGCGGAGGCTTAGTAATAGGGTTCCATTTTTACCCTTTGTGTACGGAACCCTAAAAACGAAATACATTTAAATACGTATCAGTAGCTCTCGGATTCTGTAACAAACTTTTTCAACAATTCGGTTTTGTGTTACATACAATATACCTAGATAAAAAAAACCTATTACTGCCGCCATAATGATTACTTTGTCATATTCTGGTTCGGAGGGTAGGTTAGCCGTTTGAAGTATAAGGCATATGTACCTGCCATAAGACATCGACGCACCTAGGTGTGTTTTTGTTTTCTTTTTTAATTATTGACTGTTAATTTCAAATGGGGATCAAGAGGTAAAGGTTAAAGTTGGATACTAATATTCAACTTGTAAAATTCCGAACAAAAGTTTGACTATAACTTGTAGACATATGGGACTGAGGCTGAACCCACAATTGATATAGGTATCCAAGTTAAATATTAATACATGTGTGGGTTTCGCGAAGGTACCTTCGAGACCCAATATCTTACCTGAGGTATTCGAACCGTATTGACATATGTGCTAAGGAGGCCCTTATTACTTTTAACTACGGCTTCGCAAAAGCGTCACGTAGAGTTCTTTGTATAGAATATATTGCTCAAGTACAGGCTTTTTAATCTACTTAAAAAGAGGAGGTTATACGTCCTATTCCTATTTTTATATGTATATTAATTGATTTCCTCGTCGTTCTGGACCGATTTAAAAAAAAATCCCCGTGTTGGTCCGGGCTCCTTTGTAGAATAGACCATCTGCCTTCCTTGCCAGGCAGCTCGTAAAAGGCAAGCATAGGCTCACCGTCAGTAACACCGTGACATCTGACTAGGTGGTAGAGTTTAGCGGTGACTCGCCCGAATTGGTACCACCGTCTTACCTGCCGCCATAACGTCATGACGTGTTCCGGTTCGCAGAGTAAGGTAGCCGGTAAACTTACTTTTGCTCGAGGCCTAACATTCCGGTCTCAGGTTGGCAACGCACCATTACCACCTTTGGTGTCTCTAGGCGGCGTGAATTTCTTAATATCAGGAAATCCGTCTGCTTGTTTGCCTTCCTATATCATAAAAAAATATATGTATTTTTGTATTTGAAAGAATGCATTTGAAAGGTTGTTTTGTTGCCACCAATCCGGATCTGATGATGAAATTCTAGGGAATTCAAGAAGTATACTTCATTTTAGTCTACCTACATGACTCACTTATTAACGTAGAAGTAGGTTTTTTGAAGGTTTTACCCGCGACTTTGCTCGCGTGTTAGTTAATATATTCACTGATTATAGCCCATTATTAAGGACTTTCATACAAACTTTCATCCCCTATTTCGACCCCTTTGGGGTCGAATTGCCAGTAATGCTTCAATACGTATATACTTATTTTTAATAAGTAGCACAAACATAAAATTTCATGTTTCTAACATAAAATATGACGGTCTTCCATACAAACTTTCAACCACTTAATTCACCCCTTTAGGGGTAGAATTTTCAGAAATGCTTAAATACGTACTCGATTTCAACAAGTAGCTCAAACATGAAATTTTCTATTTCTAACTTAAAAAACATACATTAAACTTACATACAAACTTTCAACCCCTATTTCAGCCCCTTAAGGGCAGAATTTCCAAAACTGCTCCCTTAGTGGGACCACACACAAGACCACACACACCAAAATTTCATGGCTGTAACTTGAACAGGTTTATGTATCAGTCAATCAGGACATGCTATTTTATAAGTATAGAAGACATTTGTAAATTCTAAAACACACAAAATTGTATATAAGAGTGTGTTGTTTTACCAAACGTGTGGAGTTTTTTTAGTTGTTTATTTTTATAGTTTTCTTGGAAGTATAAATATTGTTATGTATTCACCAAAAGAAAAAATATTTTTTTATACTTTTTTGTTACATAATATATATACATATCTAAATAAACCCCATCTCAAAAAAAATTATAAGTAGCTAATATTATTAATGCGAATGTCTGGATTTGTGTTACGTGTCTCTGTAACGCTTTCTTGGATGTTGATGAATTTTGATATGCATGTAGTTAAATACCAAAATTCAAACGCAAGCTCTTTTAACTTCAAAATCTACCTTTAAAAGGGCTACAGTGACACTCGGTTTGAAAATCGTAACTTTTCTACTCAAAATTAATACTACTTGCAACTACATAGATTAAAAAGTTAGAGGCAGATTTGTTCAAACTCACTACGTAATAATAACAAAATTTTAATTAATTAAAATAATGTGCGTGTGTGTGTTTGTGTGTCTGTGTGTGTGAATTGTGTATGCGAGTGCGTTTGAAATATGTAAAACAGCATGTATGTCCGTTATTAAATGTGTGTGAAAAGTATAAAAACAAATATTCAAATGCTATTTTTTTAACATTTAAGGAGGAGGGACAGGAGCTAGGTAAGCAGACGAGGTTTGTTCTGATTTTTATTTTTATGTGAGTATAACCATGTGATCTAATCGCCTTAATTTGATACATTATGACATTTGTCATACCAACACAACTGACAGGATCGAATTTTGTTTTTAACCATTCCAGAACCCAGCGAAATAGATAAACAAAATTTCAACTAAATCGTAAAGCGGATCTTCCTGCATTTACCTTTAAATTTTAATTGTATTAGCATTATCATTAGTATTATCATTATAAGTTGTATTGTCGATAAGTGATGTTACATTATCTGCAGCAACATGTTGGTTGATATTTTTTTTATTAGGCTGTGCATGCCTTTTATTGGGATACATACAAACATTTGTGTATGTTTAAGTGTTATATTGTGTTATTGTATGTGTATTGCTGTTGGCATGTCGAAATAAAGAAAAAAAATCGGTTTAGCCGTATAAGAGCAAGACACAAAACAATCACAACTTACATAATATGAACGAAACCCAATCATGCGAATACAGTAAACCTGAAAAAATCCGATTTTAGTTTCATTACTACGTCACATAAAGTTTTGAGTCAAAAAACTAGACTTATTTTGTATAATTCTGTGCTTATCCCAACTTTATTGTATGGAAGCGAGAGTTGGGTATATCAGAAAAAGCATGAAAGTAAGATAAATACGGTCGCAATGAGAGCGCTACGGACAACCTGTGGTGTTATGCTCGCTGACATTCGTAGAAAGAGTGGGGTTGAACTCCACTGGTTCGATCACGTGGAAAGAATGACAGACGAAAGATTGGTGAAGCAGATATACAATGCTAAAGTAGATGGATGTAGGTACCCGGGGAGACCAAGGTTGACATTCCACCATCAGCTCGGATATTATCCGAGGGTAGTGTCAAGAGTCTCCAAAACCGGCTTGTTCGTATGAAAAGGGTAATAAATGTGAAGGAAGCCATGCAGATTTGTCAGGATCATGAGGTTTTGCACTTGGTACTCTTTGCCTAGCCCGTAAGGGACTTGATACGAAGATATGTATGTATATATGTATGTATGTATGTAAAAGTATTCAAAAGTACACAATATTAATTTTAACACAAAAAACCACTTGTCAGGTTTTAATTCACGCCAAGTCCCTTACGGGGTAGGCAGAGTTTTTTCGCGTGACTCCTAGTTTAATACGGACCCAGAGCAGTCTCGGACCAATCAAACCATACTCTTTCAGGCCTGAGGCTAAGCGAGACGATAAAATGATACCTACCCCAGCGCTGGCGTGATCGCTCTGTGGTACACCAGACCAAAGAGCCAACCTGCCACCGGGGAGATCAAAAGTATCACTTATCACATCATCAAGTATCACACCTTTTCGCTTAGTCTCCGTTACACACATTAAATCCAGGCATCTCTCATCCATTACATCAATCAATTCATTTATCTTCGCTTCCATTCTCCCTCTCACATTCCACGTGCCTATTTGACACTCTCCACTCCTCGATTCGCCTGTACGGGCCTGGTGTGATGGGTGGCGGCTCCCATCGCCGCATCTGCCTCTTTTCGTACCGACGAGGGCGGATCGGTACGCATCGCCTAGATGGACTGACAGGGATCGCGACGTGCACGCTTCTGGCCAATGACCCCCTAATAATTATATTTTACATGGGCTATATCCGATACTTGAGCCATCTTATAAAAATAACCAGTATTATCAATTTATAGACGGCATAGTCGTCATATAGCAAACATAGTGGATAGGCAATAATAACCTTAAAGTTATTTAAACACTAAATTAGACTCACATGAAGCTGAAAAAGTATCTTATAAAATGCTTTTAAAAGCTTATCTCTTAAATAGTAGCAATGGCACATGCAAGCCATTTTCTTATAAAACCAGGTTCTTATATTTATTTTCTTTATTGCTGTACAAAGAACTTTTAACGTCACATTGTTGGTTAAATAAATCGTTATAATATAAACTTATGTTCTAGTACTGAGCTGGCTTCTCGCATTGTGTAGAACAACTACATATTCAGTGTCGGGTATAAGGTGTAGAATGTAGCGCTTTATTACTTCTGGTAGGGGAGCCCAAAAGAAGATTTGTGCAGTTACTCGAGTGTGTCAGATTATATGGAAGACACCCAGTATTGTGGCTAAACTTCTCTATTGTGTATCCAATCTCTATCTTTCGGCATGCATGTCGGGTAGTCTATTTAAATTTGAAGTGACTACATAATTAGCATCCATACTGCTACACTATCATATAGTTCGTAAAAGTAGGGTGTCATTTCGATAATCAAGTTGCAGTATTTTGTGACATTTTGCCTGGATTACTCCCACACAAGCAGTAGTCCGAAATATCTAATACCTTTAGTGCTGTTTGTATCTTCCTAGCGCCATAATGTCAGTGTTCACAAATTATTAACCGACTTGAAAAAAGGAAGAGGTTACTTCTTCGACATTCATATTTTTTTATGTTTGTTAACCGATTTCTGCGTCATTTGCTTACAGAATTAAAAAAATATATTTTTATCGGTAAGAACGTACGAGTTGGTCGCATTGCCACCAAGTTTGGGTTTGTAGAATTTGAAGATTCTAAGGACACCAATAAAAATACTCATATTTCTGTACATGTAACGTGCTACATGATATTGAATTCGAAGTCGGTTCATTGTAGTTTTAAAGTGCTCACATTATATATATAATATTAAAATAAAATAAAACAAAAAGCCATTTTATTTCTTGATAAATACAATATTAAAATATTGTTTATTATCTATTACAATAATTTAATACATTAACATTTACTACCTAATTTATCCATGATCAAATTGAAAAATATAAGTAAAATCAATATTAAGTTTCATTTAGTATATTACATATTTTTAATCGAAAACGTACATTGCTTCTCTAATTATTTACATTTAAGTATATTTTTATATATATACATATCTTCACATCAAGTCTCTTACAGGCTAGGCAGAGAGTATCGAGTGCCAGACCCCACGATCCTGACAAACCTGTCTGGCTTTCGTCACATTCATTACCCTTTTCATACAAACACGCTGGTTTCGAGACTTTTGACACCACCCTCGGATGGTATTCGAGTGATCTGATCGTGGAATGTCAACCTTAGTCTCCCCATGTACCTACATCCATCCACATTTTCATTGTATATCTAATATTCTTTCCACATGACTGAACCAGCTGAGCATGCCCCTTTTGGATTTTAACACTAACACTTTATTCCAATCCCACTCTTTCTCTTTTATTATATTTGTATACACTTTCAATTCAAATATTTAATTATTAATTGTTGACATAATGTACTCTAGTCCAAAAATTTAAACTTATGTCTATATTTATTCGCTTCAGCTTATGAATTATTAAAGTCAGAGGAAGAACAGTAGTATCCAGACGTACTGACAGTAAAACGAAACTTGAACTCCTTTCTCATAACGACATAAATAATAAAGCCAAGAGTATTTCATATCTTGTATTTTACGTAAAGAAAATTAACGCTTATTTCCTAGAATATTGTAACGAAATTGGCATAGCAATAAATCAAGTCTACCGTCTCATGTATGTACAAGAAGTAATTGAATTTTAAACTTCGTAGTTCGTTTAGTAAAACAATTAATCAAGCTTGTTTTGTTTCTTTGTGCAAGATTCAACTAGCATTTCTTATTTAAATGGCTTACAAATTTCTAGGAAAGTATCAGAAAGTTTATTTCTACCTAAAAATGGTTTGGAAAAAGCGTTTTTGTCAGTAAAACGTATAAGTTTATTATTGAAGTAGTACTGACAACGTACAGAAGCCGCACTCTCGTACAAAGTATAAGGAAAATTAAAACTCAAGCCGTCTTATTAATAAGCGTGTAGTAAAGTAGACCAAGGCTTATCCTGGTATTATAGTCTTTATTACAATGTAATAAGGGCTACAATATCAACTTAATCTTAGTCCTTTTTTTTGTGTGGAAAATCCCCCAGATAACCCACTGTTCTCCCTCGAGAGCTGTCGGACTCGAACCGACTAAACACCACACTATGACCTTCGTGCCGCCCGGCTAGGAGCGAGATGGGGTCGCATATGGTACAATTTTTGTATGTTGGGATATTAAGGAGGGCGGAGACTGAAAAATGCCAATTTTTAACCCAACATCTAAATGGGCTTCGGTGCGAGAGCTTAATAACTCTAATACGCGTGGGTATTCGCAAGCAATAAATAGTTTTTTTTTTATGATATTGGAAGCAAACAAGCAGACAGATTTCCTAATGGTAAGAAATTCACGCTGCCTAGAGACACCACAGGTGGAAATGGTGCGTTGCCAACCTGAGGCCGGGATGTTACGCCTCGAGCAAAAGTAAGTTTTCTGGCTACCTTGCCCTCCAAACCAGAACACGTCATGACGTTATGGCGGCAGGAATAGGAAGGCGGTGATGCCAATCCGGGTGAATCACTACCAAAACATTACCACCTAGTCAGATGTCACGGTGTTAGTGACGGTAAGCCTATGCTCGCCTTTTACGAGCTGCCTGGCAGGAAGGTAGATGCTCTATTCTACAAAGGAGCCCGGACCAATATAAAGGAAATATCTCATACCTCATAATATTTTGATATTCAGTTTTATAAAAATTTCAAAATTTTGGTGATAATCATAACATAACGAAAATACGAAATAGCCGATAGGATGCTAAGTGCTTAGCTTGTTGGTTTAAAGGAAACTGTGTACCCCTTACTTCACTTATCATCCACGAGGGTCGGGTGCGATTTCCGCCAGGAAAGTACATTTCTGTGACGAACATAGTTATCTGTACTTCTGGATCTGGCTGTTTATAAAGAAAGAAAGAAAATTGTTATAATTTTTTTATGATATTGGAAGGCAAACAAGCACAAGGATTTCCAGATGGAAAGAAATTCACGCCGCCTAGAGACACCAAAGGTGGTAATGGTGCGTTGCCAACCTGAGGCCAGGATGTTAGGCCCGAGCAAAAGGAAGTTTACCGGCTACCTTATCCTCCGAACCGGAACACGTCACGACGTTATGGCGGCAGGAATAGGTAAGGCGGTGGTACCAATCCGGGCGAGTCGCTGCTAAACTGTACCACCTAGTCAGATGTTTGCGGAGTATGTGTGTAAATGAGATGTTACAAAAATATTTAAGTATATCAACATATTCTACCATGTTTTGGTGTGCAAATATTTGAATATTTAAAAAAAAATATTTAATTACATACGCTTTAATTTTTAAGCCAATTATTTATATTTATATCTAGTATAAAATTTATTATAGCACGTATTTTTGTAAGAAGTAGTGGTCGAAATTTAACTATATTAAATTTTAATTATTGGCTACTCATTAAGAAATATTGAAAATTAATGTTGAAACATTACCAAGGTTCTACGATCAATTATCTATTTGATAAAAACGCTATCTTCATATCTCAAGAACAACTACTTTGTTTCCAAATGTTCTTGCAAAAAACATATAGCTTGGCAACTTTGTAGTTAGATCAGTATGTTTAATTCGTGCAGAAACATTTTGAATTTATTTATAAACTATGTTAAACAAGTGCGACTTCAGAAGGAATTATTTAAAAATTAAGTATTGTGAGCATACCAGTTTTGCGTATAAGTTGCTCCCGCTTCGCGTCCTGTGTCCCGCTTGCTTTACGTTCAAGTTTAGAGGAAGCTTAATAAATAATAGCCTAAGTACTTTTATATTGACTTTAAAATGTAAACTTTAACTTTAAAGTATTTTAGTTAAAATTTATTAATAAGACGTTATAGTCTAAAGGTCGTAAAAGCTTCACCTACAGACCTAAAGATGTTATGTTTCATCGTACTAAAGTGAAACTCCAAATATGTTTCTGAAAAGAAGTTCAAAAACAAAAGTTCACATGCTAACTGCGGTCTGTAGCCAAAAGCTCGTTACGTGGGAACTAAACCATCTCTAACGAAGTTAAAAATGTAAATCTCGTCAGGTTTCCCAGACAGCTGTACGACGACCCTTGTTATGAGTTGTCGCTAACGAAGTGACCGCACGTCATCCGATTATAAGCAAGATATTTATATGTCACGTGACGTTCACGATATTTTGTACCTTTCAATAAAAATAAAAATTTCTAAGCGACCAAGCATATGAATATGCAGATGTAAACATGTTACAGGTACATTGCTGTCCTGTAGCCGCGATGTTAAGCTCATTGTGCAAATCTACTTACTACCGCATTGTAAATGACAGTATCATAATGGCGACAGAAATAAGTAAGACGGTGGGTCCGATTGGACTAATTCTCACAGACGATGTATACACACGTTTTTGTGACGTGTCTATATGATTATGTAATCTACCATAGGATCAGGATGCGGCCATTAAGTGAAAAGATCCGTTAAAAAACATACAAAGCGGGCTTGTTGTTTTCTTTATTTTCAGTTAGCCCTTAATTTAATAGATAACCTGCTAGGTAATAGGTTGAAGGCCAGATAAGCCTTTTCACCTTAGTCCCATTCCTCTATTAAAACTTAGGGCTCCAATAACTGGTGTTGCGAGAACGAATAACTCTTCATTCAAACGTTATTCCAAAATTAAAAAATAACCTTTAACTCATGTTACATTAAATCAGATTGTTAAAATAATACAAATTTAAAAACATATCTAATTTTCATAAATACGTTTTGAACCATATAATAAATATTTTTTTAAAAATCATATTAATCAAAGAAGGATAGTATAATTTATAAATGTGGTAGCAGTAAAATAGAGCTAATATCTACACACATATACACATCGGTGCACTCAGAAAAGATATATTAACTTTATGACGAGCGTAAACTATCATATAAGTACCCATAAAGTTTTAATTTAAGTGTGCATTCGCTGGTGTTTTTAGTTCATTGCCATTTTCTCAAGGAAATTGATAAAATACTGTCTCAAGGTGATAGTATATCGAGTATTATTTGTGCTTATGTAGAAAACTTTTGAAATGTCTCTAATAGTTTATGAAATTTAAAGAAATGTTTTATGTGCCTCTAGAAATCGGACAATTCCAAGCAATCTATAATGAATATATTTAAAAATTCAGTAACATTGGTCGGGGTCAATTAATAGTTTTATCGTGTCGTATCCGTTAAGTCGAAAGTGCATATTAAGCTGCTAGACAAAGCATGTGCGTTGTAATAGTATTAGTTCGAAACGTATAAAGTACCAGCAATCTTTCTGTAATTTTCAGTTTCATAGAGAAAGGACTTAAAAAGAAACAATTTATTCCTATTAAATCTTCTTTATGAGATTTTAACTGACGGATTTTGTGATGAAATACGCGATGCCTCTAGATACCAAAGGTAGAATTGGTTTCCAACCTGCGGCTGGAAATTTAGACTCTTTCGTGAAAAAATTGTCAGTAGCCTATCTAGAATGAAACAAGACAGTGATGAGCTCTGGAGTAGCTGCAGAAGAAGATAAGGTTTTGGTACCGATTCAAGTAAAATTTCAGGAAACTCTACCGTCTAGTCAAGGCCATGGTGCTACTGATAAATAAGCCGTCGCATCTTATAAACT
>NJDC01007332.1:94998-115797 GCA_002245475.1 Calephelis virginiensis
GTTTTATCGTGTCGTATCCGTTAAGTCGAAAGTGCATATTAAGCTGCTAGACAAAGCATGTGCGTTGTAATAGTATTAGTTCGAAACGTATAAAGTACCAGCAATCTTTCTGTAATTTTCAGTTTCATAGAGAAAGGACTTAAAAAGAAACAATTTAGTCCTATTAAATCTTCTTTATGAGATTTTAACTGACGGATTTTGTGATGAAATACACGATGCCTCTAAATACCAAAGGTAGAATTGGTGCGTTTCCAACCTGCGGCTGGAAATTTAGATTTTTCGTGAGAAAATTGTCAGTAACAAACTATCTAGAATGAAACAAGACAGTGATGAGCTCTGGAGTAGCTGCAGAAGAAGATAAGGTTTTGGTACCGATTCAAGTAAAATTTCAGGAAACTCTACCGTCTAGTCAAGGCCATAGTGCTACTGATAAATAAGCCGTCACATCCTATAAACTGATTGGGAGAAGTTTATTAGAAACTTTTAATTACATTGATAAACAGTGAATAAAATAATATTGTAATCTCTTTATCTAAAAACTTACAATGCAATGAAATAAATTTATATAAGTGCCTTATTATTCAAAAAAAAATACAAGTGAATTTTTGTTACAATTTTTAGAAATTTTTACAAACTAAACATGGGTTATAACTGTTACAGTGGCCATTTTATTTGCTTAATAAACCTATTCTTTGTAAATAATAAAAAAATAATTACAAAAAAGAACCTTACTAAAGCAGAAAAGAACATGGTTATGTTAAATTTCTTACCGAGGCAAAACTATGGGCAGAGCCAAGGCTACAAACATGACGTGACATGAGGCTATATTTTTTAATAACAATAGGCCAAGGTGGAGTGTACTCTGTCTTTTGCCATAAAAAGGAATAAGTCGACCATCCACATCTTTAGAAGTAATACCTTATCGCTATTGTGGTCTAACGGTCCGACGTAACGTAGACTTGATTTCTTGAGGTCCCGGTTTCAATCCCCGGGTCGGGCAACAAAAAAATTTGGAAAATGTATATTTTCAATTTTCTGATAAAAATAGCGTTGCCCGGATATGTGCCCGGATTGCGATAGGCTTGCCACCTATCACATTGTGGGACTTAATATCTTCGGCTAGTGTTAGGTGCCCTGGTTGTGTCTCTGCCTACCCCTACGGGGATAAAGATGTGAAGATTCTTATTTATCTAATAAAAGAAAACATATGGAATTGATTACTCCAATATTCTTTCTCGAATAAACTGCATGTACAAACACGCCTCCTTGATAAATTTTGTTATACATAGTTTTTCTCAGAATAATTTATGGTTATCAGAAATCGTAAACGATTTCTAATTATAAACATTAAATAAGATATAAACTGTCCAATTTAGAGGCTCGTTATTTTGGCCAATTTAGTTGTTCATCTAGCTAGAGATAATTAATATAGTTTTGTACTTAAAATAGTTGAACTAATTATTATACAAACCTAACAGCAATTGCTAAGTCACTATTTCGTATTAGTGCTCTCTCTCTCGTTCTCTCTCATAGTATGCAATACAAACGCCGGTAAACCTAACACACTTCCTTAGTCCCATAGTTTTTTTTACATTATGGAAACATAACAGTAATTTCTCAGTCACTGTTCTATAGTACTTCTTTCCCTCGTGTTCTCTCTCACTATATTGAGGTGGAAAAATATTATTCAAACGCCACGAAACCTGACGCGTGTCAATAGGTAGGTACCTATTTTCCGGAGGAACTTAGTACCATATTTTTTAATGATAATGAAAGGCAAACAAGAAGGCGGATTTCTTCATAGGAAGAAATTCATGTCGCCTAGAGTCACCCAAGGTGGTAATGGTGCGTTGCCAACCTGAGGCCGGGAGGTTATGCCTTGAGCAAAAGCAAGTTTAATGGCAACCTTACCCTCCCAATCGGAACACATCAAAGGCAAGCATTGATGTTATGGCGGCAGGAATAGGTTGGGCATTGGTAAAGTCTACATCCTAACCAGATGTCAAGGTGTCAGCAACGGTAAGCTCACCTTTAACGAGCTGCTTGGCAGGAAGGCAAATTGTATACACTGTAAGAGAGCCCGGAAGAACACGGCAAAAATGTGATAGGTAGTAAACATATCGCCAACCGAGTATTTATCTAAGTCGGGCTAAGTTGTTTTGAATAAATATTACATTAAACACATTTCGAGTCGCCCACCCTAAGAATCAAACCCAAAACAAGTAGTCAACGCCACTAGACCACAAAGGCTTTATGGTAATTCCATTTGTTAAATATTTCCTAATTGTGGTAACATTTAAATTAATTTCCACAATCTGAGGGTTATGCTTATAAATTTATTGCAACGGATACATGCGTAACATATTTTATATAATTGATTTACCAGAAATCTAAATTGAATTTGTGGGAAATGCTGATGCCAGAGAAATTGAATTGCTTTTTTCGAATTCGTATAATACTTATGTGGCTTTTTTGCAGGGTTGCGACGGAAAATATGCTTTTAGGCGTTGATATGAAGTTGGATATTATATTTTTTTGCTAGTTATTTCCAATGGTTTTAAGAATAGCGCACACTTTTGATATAACATTGCAGCGTGAGCGTAATTTTTTTTTCTATTTTTATACAAGAGAAGACAAACGAGCACGTGAGCCACCTGAAGGAAATTGATCACCGCCGCCCACGGACATCCGCAACACCAGGAGTATCACAGATGCGTTGCCGACCTTTAAGGAATGAGTACGCTCTTTTCTTGAAGGTCCCTAAATGATAGTTGTTTGGGAATACCGCCCTCGGTAACTGATTCCACAAAGGTATTGTGCGAGGGAAAAAATGTTTTTAAGGTAAATTATCCGCGTAGATCGCTTGAATACATTTTGTATGAAGCAACGCATACGCTTTTATGCTTAAGTTTACTGTGCCATGCAGTGCACCTCTTACATCTGAAAATAATGATATCTCGTTAACCTGTGACTCGAATGTTAAGTCGAAATAAGTGACTTTACTGGTTATATTACTCGCCAAAACGGGGCCCAAAAGTGTTAAGTACTAACGTAATTACAGCAATAGGTAGTAATATCTATCATCTAATCAATTTAAAGGTAAAATGCCGTGTATCAACTTGATGGGGTCGGGATTTACCACCTTACTTATTGCTTCTGTCATAGTGATGGTATTATGTACTTGATCGAGGTGGAAGGGGGGGGGGCAGAGAAGTAGCCGGTAGACATTTTTAAGAAAAGAAAATTATTTATTTGCGGAATCTGAGTGTTACAAAGATGTTACAAAACTATTAATGCGTTCCTTCTTCTTTCTTTCTTTAGGTATTGGCCTTCACGTTAGTATTTTGCCATTAGTCAAGTAGAAATTTGCATCAAAATTCAAATCAATTTTAATCAATTATAATTAGTCAGTCATAAGTCGTCAGTAAGTCATGTCTGGGTCTTGAGTAAATCGGTGGCTTCGTTACTCAAGATCGTCTATTGAGATTTGGCGGCAGCGAGGAAATAGACGACACACTAATTTCTTCACGATTACTTGATTTGTGCACTTTCACTGAACAAAATTAATCTAATTCCCACCTAAATTAACTAATTTCACTCAATATAAACACGAAATTCAGTAACTATAAAAAAATTACGACCATCTTCATTCACGATGGCGCCAAAACTCTTATGCGTTCCTATATATTATACCAACTTGTGGTGTGCAATTAGTGACTTGCACAATAGGCCTAGCATCTACAGGGTAAATGATGCTACTATAATGTATGCTGTTGATATACCACGGTCATCTCTTACCACCACTCTGGAGAGCCATATAATTGTTTTTTTTTAAAGTTATAGGAAGGCAAACAAGCAGACGTATTTCCTGATATTAAGAAGTTCACGCCGCCTAGAGACACCAAAGGTGGTAATGGTGCGTTGCCAACCTGAGCTTGGGGTGTTAGGCCTCGCCCAAAAGTAAATTTACCGGCTACCTTACTCTCCGAACCGGAACAAGTCATGACGTTATGGCGGCACAAATAGGTAAGGTGGTGGTACCAATCCGGGTGAGTCGCTGCAAAACTCTAACCACTAGTCAGATATCACGGTGTTAGTTATGGTAAGCCTATGCTCGCGTTTAACGAGCTGCCTGGTAAGGAAGGTAGATGGTCTATTCTGCAAAGGAGCCCGGACCAACACGGGGAAATGTATACTGTATAAAATTGTATATTGTGTTATCGCATAAAAAACGCAGACGAAGTTATGGACAGCAACAAGTATTACATAAATGGTTGTCATGTTCAAGTTATTCGAGATATGTAAATAGAAGTATTTCAATTTGGGAAGTGTCTAAAACTTTCAATTTAAATTGAGGTGAGCTTGTCATACTGGCATTGATAAATCCTTTGAAATTGTTCAAAATTAATCAAACTTTCCGCAAATTTTCAGTTACATTCACTTTCAAACTCATTAATATGAGTAGTTTGACTTGTGAGATCGGGTAAACTTTAAAATAATTTCGCATGAAGAAAGCCACGATATGGAGGCACACTCAAGATTTATTTTGAATAAAATATAGTTTGGTACGTAGAGTATTTATTGATATCGAATGCGAGCAATACATGTTTGAAATACTTGTATTTGATATAATTATTTAACGTATTTGAAATCACTTGAGACTAAAACAGTAGGATTACTCTTGAATATCGATATGATGCATACTTGAAATTGGAACCAGATTTGTGTCCTTTTTTACTCTAATATAATAATAGAATATAATAAATAATAATGATAAATAATAATAGCCAACTATTAACATATAGTTAATAATAATTTATTGTATAAATTTTTTTGAGTTTTCTGAAACTATAATCCTAGTAAAAATACAGCCGACTTATTTGTTGTATTGTCCGTCATTCCTAATACAGTGATACCTCTTAAGTATAATATGTCAAATGTTATTAGGCACCTACATTACTACAATTTTATTGGAGAGTAATTCTTCATTCTTATTTCAATGAAATCAAACTAATATCGAAATAAATTTAAGCATCTGTGGTCTAGCGGTTCAGGCTTCAATATCATGAGGTCTTGGGTTCGATTCCCGTGTCGGGCAACAAAAAGAAAATAAGGTTTTTCCAATTTTTTAACAAAAATAATGTTGCTCGGGATCAGGCATGTGTCCGGTTGGCGATATGCTTGCCACCTATCACATTGTGGGACTTAGTATCTTCGGTTAGTCGTGGGTGCCTTGGTCGTGCCTCTGCCTACCCCTTCGGGGATATGGGCGAGAAGATGCTTTGCTAAATTTACGTTTTTTAAAACACTTTCGAAGCTCTTTACTGTAAAATGAGTTTATAACATTAAATTAAATGCGCGTGCTCTATAAAAATATTTTCTAACATTCTTAGAAGCATCTCTTGGGTAATCTAATGGCCCGTCCATGTTTCGGGACGAAAGCATCGATAGGGGAAATTTTAAGTATTACTACTAAGAGGTTACCTTTTGCCCTCAAAAGAGCTGTATCTTTTCGAAATCACTATCTATGCCCTAAAAGCCGAAACGCTTATAATATTGAAATATAATATTACTTTTTGTAAATAAAAGGAAGGTGAAAGTAGGTTGGTTTCCAAATAGTAAGAGAAAATCATTTTATACGTCAAAGATGTTAATGCCTAACCAAAACAATAAGCATTGTTTTGTACATATTGCATAATTAATTTTACGAACTACCTTGTCTCTACGCTCTAAGCCGGAACACAATAATGACATGCATGGACGTTTTGATGAGGCGAAAATCCAATCCTAACAAATCATAGAAATAAACTGATAATATTAGTAATTAGTTCATATTATTAACAATGGCCGTTTTCCGATTAGGTAATTATTTTAAAATGTTTCATAAGAAGCTCTAGTATTGTCTATGTTTTTGTATGATATTGGAAGGCAAACAAACAGACGGATTTTCTGATGGTAGGAAATTCGCACCGCCTGGAGACACTAAAGGCGGTAATAGTGCGTTGCCGACATGAGGCCGGAATGTTAGGCCTCGTGCAAAAGTAATTTTATGGGCTACCTTACCCTCCAAACCGGAACACGTCAACGGCTAGCACTAACGTTGTGGCAGCAGGAATAGGCAAGGCGGTGGTACCAATCGCTGCGAAACTCTAACACCTACGTGTTACAGATGTTACGGTGTTAGTGACGGTGAGCCTATACTCGCCTTTTACGAACTGCATGGCAGCAAGGCAGATGCTCTATTCTGCAAAGGAGCCGGGACCAACACGGGGGATATTCAGAAAAAGATGTATAATCTGTATGCGTACAGTAATTTCCGAACACACACACACGTGACACACACAGACAAGATATTATATTTTATATTAGCGCTAATAATCTATAAACTATATACAATAATTAGGTTGTGTGGCGTCATTTCAGCGTAGACTATATCTACTATTAGCAGAAGATCCGAACCGAATATTTTTAATTACTTAAAATAAATGTTTTTCATCTTTCCAATTTTTTTTTCAGGCAACCCTATATAACAACATAAATTGTTATAAAATGTTTAATAAAACTGCACATGTGTTGATATATTTTCTTTTTCTATTATCCGATCCCGTGAAAGTAACTAGCAGCGACAATTATCTGTTTATACCTGGCAATCCAAATAAATAACAGGCAACCCACCTTCTGCAACTTCGTCTTATACCTACTTTAAGTCGGGATAAAATCTTTATATCGCGTCAATTAATTAATAAAAAAACATTTTACAAAATAAAAAAAATGTTCAGGATTTTTTTTGGCAACTCATTTTTAACATATTTTCTGATATACTAAATTTGCTATAAAACTGGTTTCATCCTATTATCATCTCGGTGTAGGTCGACCTAACGTTGGAATTTAGACTATATTAAATAGATTATGCAACGACTCTTTGAGAAACTTTTAAGCGTTGACGTTTCAAACGGAAAACATTCTCAAACGTACTCAGAACTTATCTTGTAAAACTAATACGGACTTAAAGGAAACTGAATGAAGACCAAACAGTCCTAAAAACGACTTGAGCCACTCACTTCCAAAGTTTATCTTTCCCGCATATTATCATATAAAGTGAGGGGACCTTTTCCCGACATAATAGCTGTTAAATATTGCAACTCCTTTTTTTGGGGACAACAATTTATTTACAAATACACAGGATCTATGGGTGGTAGGCTTTAAAAGTAGGAAATGTGACTTTTGTTTGGAAGTTTTGAATGAGTTTTGTTTTGTTTTATAATAACGGACTCGCTCAGTTGCTTAGTCGTTGTTATTCATTATTCGGGTTGAAGTATTTTGTTTCACATATTAATTTTTAAATGTGCTGCTAGGAAGTTGTTTGCCAACGCTACTTCCTAGTTAAAACCAGTTTAAATTTGCATGTCAGTGTATCCTAGTAAAACAATTATTTATTTATTTAAAATTCATGTACAACAGTGTACAAAAGTGCTAGGTATTTAATGCTACATGGCATTATCTATCAGTGTGCATAGAAAAAAAAACACTTATTAAACATTTGCAAACATTTTTAAATCTAGCTTTAGGTAGCATAATAAATATATAATAACACTTAAAATAAGAAACTACTGGCTGTTTATTCTAAGTCAGCTAGAATAGATTTTCATACAAACTTTTATCACTCAAAATAACTTCTAGTGGGCATTTTTTTGGCTGACTCCAAAATAGGAGGAGGCTCACAATTCAACAAGGTTTTTTTTTTATTTTAAGCTATTGCATAGCTTCTATCGCGGGCCTTGAGCATGGAGTCCAGAAATTCCGTAACGAAAATAACCTAACATGTACCCCCCCCCCCGCCACTATCACACATGAAATATTGAGTGTGACTCGAAAACTACTAGTAGTATGTTGATATAGTGTACATACGGACCATTTCAAAAACATTTGCGTCGAAAAAAGAATAATGAAATGGTGACGTGATACCCAACGAAATAGTTGGAGTCGGTTTTTGGAGCTTTACTGCGCTTAATTCACGGCGCCTAGAGAAACCAAAGGTGGTAATGCTGCGTTGCCAACCTGAGGCTGGAATGTAAGCCCTCTAGCAAAAGTAAGTTTACCGGCTGCTTTACCCTCCAAACCGGAACACGGCATGACGTTATGGCGGCAGGAATAGGTAAGCCGGTGGTACCAATCCGGGTGAGTCGCTGCGAAACTCTACCATCTAGTCAGATGTCACGGTGTTAGTGAAGGTAAGCCTATGCTCACCTTTTACGAGCTGCCTGTTAGGAGGGCAGATGGTCTATTCTGCAAAGGAGCCTGGACCAACACGGGGATAGTTATAATTAATATTAATCTCTTTAGCGTAGACATCGGGTTTTTATTATACTTGTTTCGGTGTGTATACATATGTAGTAATATTATTAACTAGTTCCCACAGTTGTTAAAATTATTTGCTTAGTTTGTCCAGATACTATTTTACATGTTTTCGCTTTTCTTAATTCGGTAGGTATTGGAAAACGTTCCCTCAGCAATCAGACTCTTTCAAAAATATTTCATTATACCTTCGTAATCAGATATCAAATAATAAGTAATAGTACGCATGTATTAAAAAACACTTTCTCTTTGACAAAGCCAGCTTGTATAATGTAAAGCTAAATAATTGCAACTTAACTGATGAGATGTCTAGCAACGCTATAAAATATGGTTGACAATTTAGGTGTAGAGGTATCTTCAAGCCTCTATCCCCGAAGTGGTGGGCAGAAGCACAACCAGGCCACCCAAGATTAGCTGAAGGCACTAAGTTCCATAATGTGATAGGTGACAAGCCTATCACCAACAAATTTCGGCAATATAATTTTTTTTGGTGCCCCACCCGGGATTCATACCTGGGACCCCAAGAAGTCAAGTCTGATGCCTGATCCTTAGACCACAGAAACGAGTAACTTGGGTTTAGATTAAAATAAACCTGTTTTATTGTTTGTAATCAATAACTGTATATTATTATATTATAAGGCTAGTGTCAGATGACAATCAGACTATAAACTACAGGAAGGCGATGATAATGATGATGACTTGAATAAATATATTGCCTGAAACGACCGCCGCCAAATTTACACAAATTGTGGAAACCTACAAAATGCATGCTTATAACTACGAATGCAGTAATAATCCAAAGACTAAATATAGTATATAGACTATATTATATAGTAGCTCCTTAGCTCCTACGTTATTTGAAAGTGTATACTGAAATTCCTTAAGCTTTTATAAATCGACTGTTACCATAAGAGAGAACCATCGGATCTTACACTACTTTCTACTTCACATTAGAATAACACAAGGACTTGTAGTGATTATACATAACAATGTTTTTTGAAAGTATTTGAGATCGCCTCTGTGGTCTAGCGGTCCGGGTGTTGGACTTGACTGCATGAGGTCCCGGGTTCGAATCCCGGAGCGGCCAACAAAAAGAAAATTGGATTTTTCCAATTTTCTGAGTAAAAAAAATGTTGGTCGGGATCGGAAATGTGCCCGGTTGGCGATAGGCTTGCCACCTATCACATTGTGGGACTTAGTGTCTTCGTCTAGTCGTGGGTGCCTTGGTTGTACCTCTGCCTAGTTCTTCGGGGATATGGGCGTGAAGATACCTAATTTGAAAGTACACTCGAGAGCAAATACTTAGGGTGGGTTAAAGAAATGTGATTATATCCAAAATAAAAACGTCATACATAAACTAGCCCAAAACTACACCCGAGAACAGGTATCAGTAAGTATCTTCACGCCCGTATCGCCATGAAGGAGACAGAGATAAAACCCGGGCACCCACGACTAGCCAAAGATACTTAGTCTCACAATATGATAGGTGTTAGTTTACGAGTAAAAGTCCGACACCAGACCGCTAGACCACAAAAGACCTCTGGTAACTATTTTTTGCTAAGAAACCTAATTTAACCTAAACAGTTTATTTCCATCTTAAGCCGAACATAATATTAGAAGTTAAAATATACACCACTCGGCAGTCAATGTGTGTATCTATCTCTTTATAATCACACCAGTTATAGTGAAACTGTTTTTAGCTCGACGATATTTGCTACGATAGGTCTATAAATATATACATCCTATTAATCGGTTTTCGTACTCACTCACCGCCTTATATATTTCTATATAACGATGTCAACCATCGGTTCTGTTCGGTTCGGGTTTGAGAGTAAAGTACAGAGTCGGTATACTTATGCAAGAGGCTTAACATCCTAGCTTTAAATTGGCAACAAATTATTACGGACCTTGGGATTTTAGCCGAAGGGAATATCGTAAATTCGTTTAGCTTTCTACCTTTCATCCCATCAAAAACATCCGAGCAAAACCAGGAGGGCTTCTAGTACAAAATAAATGATTAAACTGTGTTCAAAACGTAATGGATAACTTGGGAAATAATACCATTTTTTCTTTTAATGCTAGCGCCTATCATTTCGCGCCTTTGAAAATATTTTTAAATGAAAAACTCTGGAACAACCTTACTCCTATAACTAAATTGAACAAATTCATTTCACCGTGTTCAGATCAAAGTGAAATAACTTATTACGAATTTCTATTTGTTTCTATTGACATTTTCTATTTTCAAAGCTTCAAAAGGTTCTCCTTGTATTGTCCTTGAGATTCTTAGAATACATGCCAATTGGTTTTCTACAAAGCAGTTTGTGAATAGCTAGCAGCGTATAATTTGTCCTTAAAGAAGTAAGTAAGTATTTTCACGCCCATATCCCCGAAGAGGTAGGCAGAGGCGCAACCAGGGCACCCACGACTAGCCGAAGAAACTAAGTCCCGCAATGTGATATGTGGCAAGCCCATCGCCAACCGGGCACATGTCTTATCCCGAGCAATGTTTTCTTATTAGAAAATGAAAAAAAAACACTTTTCTTTGAGTTGCTAGACCCAGGATTCGAACCAAGGACCTCATGCAGTAAAGGCCAATAACTGAACCGCTAGACCGCAGAGGTGATTGTCCTTAAACTTGTGACTAAAACTAGATGGTTGAGTTTAGCGGCGACTCTCTGGTATCAGAAAAATCGTTTTATCTACTGATGCTGTCGTACCCGTGTTGGTCACTCCCTTTCAGCCTAGAGAATAGGATAGCTAATTTAGCCTACTCAGGATCATCTAGTTGGCAATAAACCATTATTATCATGTATAGACAAAGTATATCTATATATCTTAATATACATTTTTTGTGTTCAAGTGTTTGTCACTGAACTCCTAGACGACTGGAGCGATTTTGATGAAATTGTGTGTGTTCAAGGGGATTCGAAAACGGTTTGGATTCATAATTTGGTCCACTGGGAAATGTTTTTTTTTTAATTTAGTTTTTTAATAATAAGTATTCGTGGAGTTTGGAATGTTTCACATTGGATCCGACAGACTGCGCTACTATCAGAGTATCAATATTATGTAGTAGCTGTTAATGTCAAGCAAAACGAAGTTTGCTGGGTTGGCTAGTCTATATCAATATTATAAAGAGGAAAGGTTTGATTTTTTGTTTGTTTGAAATAAATAGGCTCCGAAACTACTGGATTGATTTCAAAAATTCTTTCACTTTTAGAAAGCTACATTATCCTCGAGTGACATCGGCTTGTTTCATCAAAATCGGTGCAGTAGAAGCCAAGTTACGCAGGAATGAATCCCTATTTTGCGTGGTAATCGCATCGCGCCTAGACGGATGGAATAATTTCGCTAATTATATTTTGTTGTGTTTGTTATTATTAGGGGAAGGTACATAGAAAAAAAAGGACAGGACAACGTCTGTCGATTCATAAGGTTTAAATCATAAAAATGTTAGGACTGGACAACGCCTTCAGTTGCTATCTTATAATTAAGAAATTCTTTTGCAAATTTTATTGCTATAAATGTGTAACAGACTTAAATAACTTTGGATGCTGTCACGTTATGAATGTGTTAAATCAATTTATTTTCGTTATTTTGATGAAATATTATGTTAGTCTCTCCCAAGAGCAGGATTTAGGAAACACTGTGTTTCTGGCGTGACAGACAATACTTAAAGTAATTTTTACTAGTAATCTTGGTTATTTATGTTATTTTTAATATTTTTTTATTAATATTATCACACTGAATGTGTTTGTTATGTTTAATATTGCCGATATCTGTGACGGTCAAATAGATAATACAGAAAGCCACTGTAGAGGAACACCATGAATCAATAAATACTGAGACACTCACCTTTGGTGGACTAATGTTACCACATATTATTGCTTTTTTTTATGTTTGAACCATATATTCTTGTTCAATTAGATTTTAGGAGCACTTCGTGGAACTAATTTGATAGTCTAGATCAGAGGTTCCCAAACTTATTTCATGTAACGCCCACTTTGAAAATCAGTTGTTTTGTAGCGCCCCCCCCCTCGTTTTTTTCTTGTCAATAACCTCAATAACATATTTGTTGCGCCTAGTTTAAAAAAAAACTTTTTTTCAAGATTTATACCGCCCCCCTCTAGGCTTCCAGCGCCCACAAGGGGGCGTTATCGCCCACTTTGGGAAAGGCTGGTCTAGATGGATAGATGAATTGTCCGACTAGTATGATCAGTTGAACTAGATATATTGAAAGCATTTGTCTTTTTCACATCAACACATGGCTCTCCTGATGGTAAGAGGTAACCTTGGTCTATAGACACCATTATAGGAACCTCACTGTCTTTTGGCAGTAGTGTTAGGCCAATAACTCTACAAGACCCCCGTGTTGGTCCGGACATCTTTGCAGAATAGACCATCTGCTTTCCGGCCAGGCAGCTCGTAAAAGGCGAGCATAGGCTTACCGTCACTAACACCGTGACATCTGACTAGGTGGTAGAGTTTCGCAGCGACTCACCCGGATTGGTACCACCGCCTTACCTATTCCTGCCGATGTAACGTCATGACGTGTTCCGGTTCGGTAAGGTAGCCGGTAAACTTACTTTTGCTCGAGGCCTAACATCCCGGCCTCTGGTTGGCAACGCACCATTACCACCTTTGGTGTCTCTAGGCGGCGTGAATTTCTTACCATCAGGAAATCCGTCTGCTTGTTTGCCCTCCAATATCATAAAAAAAAGACCACTTTACCTTACGGAATGAAACATGGCAATCTCATTAAGGTGGCAGTAATAGGTAAGGTGGTGAATCCCTACCCGGATGAGTTCCAGCACGGCTCTCTACCAGCAGCATTCTTGTTAGTAATGACCCATTTAAACTTTGCTCGCGTCTTACGAGCTGCCCGGCAGGAAAGCATATGGTCTATGCTACACAGGATTAGTAGATACAACATCTCACTCACTCATCATTGACGTGTATCTATTTGAAGGTAACTTGGGTAGGTAAGATACATCTTTACGATTTTCTACTAATTTACTTAGCATTGACACCGCACCAAA
The DNA here is from genome assembly GCA_002245475.1 of Calephelis virginiensis. NCBI lineage: Eukaryota > Metazoa > Arthropoda > Insecta > Lepidoptera > Riodinidae > Calephelis > Calephelis virginiensis. Next base: position 108,393 of record NJDC01007332.1, read on the forward strand.
AACATTTGGAAGTATTGCCATTACAATTTGTTACTAGTGTGCGTAGTAAGAAAAGCTAATCATCATGTTAAATAATAGTTAATTAATTCTGGTTTGGACCGAGGCCCATTGAGACCCGCAGCTGGAAGGGCTTAATAGCGGACACATCGCTCTATGTCAGAGCCACATACACAGAAACAAATCGTTTTGGACAGCTGCGAGAACAGTTTTATATTATAATGCCTTTTCTAGGATTTAGCTAATCATTGAAATTATTAGCATTAAAAAAACAAAGTCGCTTCCTCAGTCTCTATGTCCCTATGTATGCTTAAAACTTTAAAACTATGTAACGGATTTTGATGTGGTTTTTTTTAAAAGATAAAGTGATTGAAAAGGAAGGTTTATAATATGTATATTTCATAACGGTGCAAAGCCGGAGCGGGCCGCTAGTAATATCATAAAAGGCAAACAAGCAGACGGATTTTCTAATAGTAAGAAATTCACGTCGCCTAGAGACACCAAAGGTAGCAATAATGCGTTGCCAACTTGAGGCTGGGATGTCAGGCCTCAAGCAAAAGTAAGTATACCAGCTACCTTGGTCTCCCAACCGGAACACGTCATTGGCAAACACTGACGGTATGGCGGCAGAAATAAATAAAGCAGTGGTATCTCTCTCTCGCGGTGGAAACTCTACCACCTAGTCAGATATCACGGTTTTGTGTTACCTATGCTCACCTTCTATGAACTGCCTGGGAGGAAAGAAGATCGTCTTTTCCGCAAAGGATCCCGGACCAACACGGGGAAAATAGACGTTGGGATATGACAACTCATTTGCCATTGATGATAATGTATTTTAACGTTTAGTATTTGGAGGTTAGTTAAAAAATAAATCAAAGCTTAATAATTTTAGAAAATCGCATCTATGGTCTAGCTGTTCAGTTGTTGGACTTGATTGCATGAGGTTCCGGGTTCGAATCCCGGGTCGGGCAACAATAAGAAAATTGGGTTTTTCCAAGTTTCTAATAAAAAAGAAAACGTCCGGTTATCGATAGGCTTAATGCCACCTATCACATTGTAGGACTTAAAGTCTTCGGCTAGTCGTGGGTACCCTGGTTGTGCCTCTGTCTACCTCTTCGGGGATATGGGCGTGAAGATACTTTTTGATTTCAGTAATAAAATTAAATATTGTAAAACCACAATGAAGTGATATAAATTGTAAACCCTAAAGTGGACGTTAAAATTAAACAAGCTTGTTTATCTTTAGGTGTAAATCTTTGGCGATGCTGTGAAAAGTGAAACAGGTTGGATAAAAACAAGTGCTTTTTAAGAAGGGTGTATAATATTTAACCAAGTGCCGACAAAAATTATGAATTTCATTTGGTTTGTTTTCATTTATAAGAAATTAAATGATCACGCTAAATGGTATTTCGTACATTCGGGTTTGATCACTGAGACCTATTGAAATGTATCCGCAGCAGTAATGGCTGACACATCGGTCTATGTCAGAGCCATGAACACAGAACAAATTACTGAGGTCAGCTGGCCGTGTGATCTTATATTATTGTGGCACTGTTGTTCGCTTACTTTAATTAATGTTACCTTTGTACGAAATATTCATTATAAATATAATTTCAGAGCAGTAAAACTGCAAATATCGATGTCGATTTGAATAAGTCATTAATGTTTGGCCCTTCAGAGAACGCTTTCCTGACACCATCAGTTAGTCACGACTAGTGATGGGCACAACATAACACTGAGTTCGTTACCGTTCCTCCAAATTGAGCCGCCGCGTTATTTTTAAGATTATTTTCGTTTTAAATTGGCGGAATCATTTAAAGTTCATATTTTAGTTATTTAAGTGGCAACCAAAAAAGGGTAATATTAATATAATAAAATTGTTTTATTTATTCTTTGTTATAAAGTTACAATTTGTATTTCTATGCAACAAAATACATTGAATTGAATGTGCGTACAGAATATTAATCAGACTCCAATTCTATTGAGGAGATGGTGTCTTCATCATCTTCGCCTACATGTATAATTATATTATTATCAATCAATCCTGATATCTCGGTCAAAATGTTCCACAATCAGATTTTTAGTCTTCTCAATAACCTTTGCCCAGTCATCTCTTGTGACTTTCCCGCAGGCTTTAAAAGTAATAGGGTCATCATCTTTTTCGTGCTGATTGGGGGTTAAGTATTGTTGCGGGCAGCGTAACCTTTTATTTGAGCCCAGATTAGCTCAATCGCGTTATATTGGCAGCGATACGGTGGAATTCTTAGAACACGATGACCGTCCTCCAGAGCCAGTTCATCGATTTCGTATCGCACATTTGCCGCTTTATTTTCTTTTACTAATTTGATAAGCTCTGCTTTTAGCATCTGCATATTTGCGTCAATGCCTTTTGCTTGTAACCAAACCACCATTTCTTCTTTTTTATTAGCTTGGGTAGGTAATAAGCAGACGGATTTCCTGATGGTAAGAAATTGACGCTGCCTAGAGACGCCAAAGGTGGTAATGGTGCGTTGCCAACATGAGGCCGGGATAAGACAAATGAAGGCAAAAAAAACAAGTTAACGGCAAGTGCTGACATTATAGCGGCAAGAATAAGACAGGTAATCCGGACGAGTCGCTGCAAAACTAGCACCTAGTAGGATGTTACGGTGTTAGTGACGGTAAGCCTATACTCGTCTTTTATGAGCTGCGTTGCGGAAAGGCAGACGGTCTATCCTGCAAAGAAGCCCGGACCAACACGGGAAAATCGTATTTTGCTCAATAGTATTAGCTAATAGTAATATATTTTTATTAGTTTATAGTATTTTGTCAACCTTAGGTTGGGATATCTTCTACCATTTGTAAATTTTCCGCATTCTCTACCTTTTCAACTGCGCTAGAACTATGGCCGTGTATTCCCAGAGGTTACATTGAAGTTGAATACTGAGATTTTTTTACCAGAGTTTTCTTTAACTAGACAACTGGTATATAATTTCCCAAATGTCCCGTGAAGCAAACAAATAAGCAAAGTACTCCGGATCTTTTATTTAATACTGGAACACAAACAGCTCCAACAAGTAAGAAAACAATTTCCACACAAACAAGCGCACGTGTTGAGAGCAGCAACAATGATGTTTTGGAAAATGGGGAAAACTTGGTCAAAACTTTATTTTCTCTTAATATAAATAGGCAAACAAAATTTGCAACTTGCTATTACAAAAACATTACAATGTTAATTGATTTAATTAAGTGTTTTTTTTTATGTTAAGTGAAAGTACTATTTTTAACTACATTTTGAAGGAAAAAAAATGTAAACAAAAATCCGATTGCACAATGTCATCATGGAACAACTTCAATGGAAACTCTTAGAATATACGACTATGGCAAGAGGAGGCGATAGGAGAGAAGCAATATTCTACTAGTAGGTAAATTTTAAATAGGAAGTCAGTTGTAGACTAAGTACATAAAGAAACTAAATATTAGCAATGATTTCACAAGTTATGATAGGATGGTGGCACATTATATCAACAAGTTAGTGCCCAATGAGCTGGAGGACGCAATGAACTATGAACTCACTGAAAATGGCCAGATCAAGTATCAAGTATTTTGATATCGGTCAAATAAATTATCTAATAACGAACATGAGATATCAAATATTTATACCAGAATCCATAAGGAAGTTTTTAATTCAGCTGGATGTTATTTTGTATGTTTGTTATGCCATAGTCTAACAGCCTAAAAGATTTTGATGGTTTTTACCAGTTTGGCGCAACTTTCATATAAAAAAAATAATAAGTTTGCTATGTTTTTTATACGCCCAAATCATATGACACTAGTTGCCTTATATCTGAATGCCTTTAGACTAATTTTCAAATTTGAGTTTGGTATGTATCTATGGAAGTCCCGCCTCTTATTACGTAGTATTTATATACTCTTTGGTTTTTTCTTCGAAAGTTATGTCATGATTCTGACGTGGTTCCATATGAATTTAATGGGGAGTCAACTTTTAAATTAAGCTTAATAACTAACTGATTTCCAAAAAAGGAGCTTAAATGTTCGACTTTTATATTTTAATCGATTTTGACGTCTTTTCTGAACCGATTATAGAAATCCTTTTCTTATTGAAAAAAGCGTACTTCCGAGATGTTCATTTGACACTTACTCTGGAATCTCTAGGAAATTTGCGAGGGTAATGGCGGAATATCCAAATCAGTTTTTTGCCAAACCCGGTGTTAGCACTGGCCGTAAACGTGCCCACCAAATTTAGAAGAGCCCGTCACGTCCTATCAGATCTTCAGGATCCAATAACTGCGGCAAATACAAGCCTCCCTCCTGACCCAAGACACTCTTAAGACACTACACTACACTGTTGCAGCTGGTTTCGGCGACGAAGATCTCTCTAAATAACGCCGCGCGACGAGCTATGACGACTATTCCTCTATCAAGTCAACCCAGTAACCAGAACGCACCACCAAGTCGAGGTACGGTCTCCCAGGTGTCAGCCCGTGTTGCTGGCGTTGTAGGGAACAGTCCAATCGATCTAAAGAATGATGTCTCGGGCTGAGTACTCTGCTCAGCCCAAAAAGCCCTGTGAAGTTGTAAAAACCGTGAGGTTGGCAACAAATTAGACATTTTCCAAAAAAATAACAGTTTTTTGCAGCTTTACTGCTGTAAAATTATTATATTAATATAGTTTTATGTATCTCAATGATAAAGAAAAACAATAATTAAATCTGTGTATGTGCGTTTATTTATAATGCACTAGCTGACAAGTCGAATTTCATATCGGTTGACAGCTACTAGCAGTTTGTATAAAAAAGAAAAAGAGGTCTTTTTCCTATTTTCCTGCAATTTTCCCGCGTTTTCGTAAGAAACTTCTCCTAATAAAAAATTACATAACAAGCATAGAATTTGCAAATTTGGTTAATTCGTTCAGGCGTGAAACGATGACCACGCGAAATGGCGATTCATATTTACATAAATACATTTTAAACGTCAATTCATCACATTTGGAATATACGTATAATGTTTTACTCACTATGTCGACGCAGTAGCCATTTTGGACTGAGAACGATTCTAATTACGTCTTATACACAGAGCCTTTACCATGAGTGATACAATTACATTCGGTAAGTTACGTGTCGAAATCTATGACACTTTGGTCTAAAAATGTGTTTTTCTTAGTTACCAATAGAGGCGCTGTTCAAAATTTTCATACAAATAATTGACGAACAGTAATGAGTATAGTAAACTTGACAAGTTGTCGACTCATAGGAAGGGCTTTGTCGTCGGAATTACAGGTATACGAATAAATACAATTAGCATAATAGTAGCGGTTAACTCCTTTCAAAATTCAGTTCCAGTATTTGAACAGATTTTGATTTGATCTGTGAAGAGGTCAAATGAAATAAAAGCTTGTTAAAATATGTAATATAATTCTCTATTTGTCTTTTCTCTTTGGTTGATTGTATGTATAAATAAAACATTTTTCGGTACTGCGACCATTACAACGTTAATTAAAAACGTTATAAAATTCAGAAAACTTTATTTTTGAAGCGTGTAACAATTTTGATGAATTTATTTTTCCGTGGTTTATCCAGTTGCTAAATTAAATACTTTTCATTGGGTATTTATGCTTGAAAAAATATGTGTTTACTGTTATATATCGCGCTACGAATTTTATTTTAAACTTTATTCAGGTCAGTTTAAGCACAAAAAGTTTCAGTAAATCCTTTTCAAAACTCTTTATCTAGACGCGGCCTTCTTGGGTAAAGTTGACCATGCTCTGTTTAAACAATACAATTGAATTTATTCAGAGAAATAGTAAAATGGCATGAATAGCCTTTATATTTACAGCATTGATTTAAAGTTTTGATTTATTATTAGTTTTTAGTTTTCTGAAGACATTCCCGTTAAAAACTAAAACAATTTTTTACCAAATGCTCAACGTTTTGAAATTAATAAAAACACATTCCGAAGACATTTCTTACCCCGTACAACACTTTTGTGGAATCAGTTACCGAGGGCGGTATTCCCAAACGATTATGACTTAGAGACCTTCAAGACAAGAGCGTTCTCATTCTTTAAAGGTCGGCAACGCATCTGTGATACTCCTGGTGTTGCGGATGTCCGTGGACGGAGGCGATCACTTTCCATCAGGTGGCGCACTTACTCGTTTGCCTCTTCTTGTATATAAAAAAATAAATAATAAAAAGGTAAAATTGACACAATTGAAATTATTGCATTTATCAATTACTATTCCAGTATTTTGGTACCCATTGATTCTACTTATTGTTAAGAGTTATAAAATTTACATTTTTGACAAAAAAGGCTTTCCATAATTTCCAATGATGAAAAAGGTTCTTCAAATCTAATACATTTTCTATAAGTGAGAGGTCAGTAAACAAGCATACGGATAACCGTGGCCTATAGATACCATAGATATTACAGAGGCGTCGCTGAGCTGTGTGATGTTAGGCCTTTTGTGCATATCTACTCCTTATTCTCTGGAACATGACATAGTCATTATGGCTGAAATAGGTTAATTTAATTAATTTCATTCAAGTATTTAGTTCAGGTAGCATTAAGTGTAGCCACGATTTTATAAGCCTTATCGATGTTTAGCCAGTGGTTCTCATAACAGTATCATAATAGGAACGTGTTTTTTTACATTGTTCAGAAGAAACTATAACAATATTATTCGTTATATTTCGACTAGGCAGTTTATCTCTTAGCGTCAATATTTGCCAGATTGAATGTGACTTTTCAAAACAATATTAATTCAATAATCATAACCGCTAAAGTCACTATTTCGACTATTAGAAACAGTGGAAAATACTGCCCCACGTTGCCACGAAGCGTATACACGTTTTTTTGGAGATAACACTTGTACTTATCCACTGTACACTATGTTTGGTTAGATGTAACCAAATAGGTATTGAACGTTAAATCAAAAAAGTATTTTTTATCTTTAGTTTCAAAGCCCTGATGATGCTGTAAAAAGTGAAACCGGTTGGCTAGAAAGTAACAGAAAGTGTTAAATAAAGTATACAGTGGATAAGTACAAGTGTTATCTCTAAAAAACGTGTATATAAAATGGAATTCCACCAAGTGCCGACGATAGCAAGTATAGATTATATCTCAAGCAACATTGTTTCAATGATAAAAGTATCATTGCAAAAAGTTTATCTTAAGTCAAACACTACAAAATCAAGACTATCAACAATATTGAAATAGCTCTACTTTAAGATATACATGAGACAGGCTTTAATTAACCTCAACCTTTGATAAGAAACATGTGCTAAGAATCTTTTATAAACTGAGAAGTATCTACGCGCCCGTACTCCCAAAGCGGTAAGCATAGTCACAACTTGACCACCCACGACCAGCCAAAGATACTTAATCAGAAAATTGGCAAGCCGATTTCTAA
>NJDC01007332.1:117165-135938 GCA_002245475.1 Calephelis virginiensis
CCGACGATAGCAAGTATAGATTATATCTCAAGCAACATTGTTTCAATGATAAAAGTATCATCGCAACAATATTGAAATAGCTCTATCTTAAGATATACATGAGACAGGCTTTAATCAACCTCAACCTTTGATAAGAAACATGTGCTAAGAATCTTTTATAAACTGAGAAGTATCTTCGCGCCCGTACTCCCAAAGCGGTAAGCATAGTCACAACTTGACCACCCACGACCAGCCAAAGATACTTACGGCCAATGTTAATAATGTATCTCAATGTAATGGATTTCAAGCAATCTAGATAGCTGCGTATCCGGCGGCCTATCCCATAATTGCCATATTTATCCTGGCCACAGACATGTTATTGGCAAGCGCTAATATAAAAATGGATCAAAATATCAATCTTGGACAGCAAATTTTGGATTAGGATTGATATATTAATATGACCAATATTAATAATCAATCCTAATCCAAAATTTGCTGATGTTGTTGTTAATCAGACAATTGGCAAACCGATTTCCAACCGGGCACATATCCAATCCCAGTCAACGTTATGTTTATGAATTAAAAGAAACCCATTTTCTTTTTGTTGCCCGACCCAAGGATCAAAGCCGGGACCTCATGAAGTCAAGCCCAGCACCGGACCATTAGGCCACAACAACGATAAAATAAGAAGGCTTTGTGTAATCATGATCTGTACTTCAGTAGTCAAGATAATGTTTCGAAAACGAAAAAGTACTTTCCAGTTTGACCTATTTCGTTGAAAGCACTGAATGACCAGTCGAAATCAATGAAAGTAAAATTGAGTACAGTTGAGTATAAAAGTCATTTGTATTATATGTTGTGTATTTTAAAATCTTTTTTATTACGGCGTAAAGCTAATGCACTCAGCGTTTTAAGGTCCATTTTAACTAGGCCACAGTTCACATTAAGTAGCCTCTGTTTGCCTTTGTGAGGTGGTTTTTTACAGTAGCGCAAAACTTGAACTTTCCAGAGAGTTTCAGAGCATTTTCAATGCGAAATAATTATATATTCATCCAACATTTTTTGTGTATCATAGGCTTTTTGCTAAATTAGACTTTTTTAAACCACGAGTGCGCAATTTTCTTGTGGTAAATTTAATAAGTGTTGAATGTGGGATAGTTTTAACGACAGAGCTGGTTTTCGAGTTTATATCCAGTTGGTATGAATATTAGATTAGAATATATTAGGTTATATATTTAAAAGACGTCAACTTTCATTTTCTAAAGCCACCCGTAGTCCTAGATATGTCAAATAAGGTTGAAGAACCACAGCACGGTTACTGCATTGGTAAAAGTTTTAGATAAAATTTGCTATGCTTTAAATAATGGTTAACTATCTATAATCGTTTTTATTAATTTCAGCAATGATTTTAATTCTTTATTTCGATATTCTCATCATATCGTCGCGGTCGAATGCAGAAGATCTTTTTGCAAGATGACAGTTCAAATTTGGTCAGTATTGTGACGCGAGTTCCACAAGGAGGAGTTCTTTCCCCTCTTCTTTTTTCATCATTCGTAAATATTGTCACTTAATATGTTATAACTTCTGAATTTCAATTATATGTCGATGATCTCCGTCTTTATCGACTTTGTGATGTAGCATTTATAGCGGATGCTGGAAATATCCTTAACAATTATCTTGCACGTATTCACTCCTAGGCAAAGATGTTTGATCTGATGGAAAACCCTTTGAACTTACAAAATCTGATCATTATAAGTTAGTATAAGCAGAAACAATTAATTAAGATACCCTCTCTCATATATGATGATACAACTGTTTTGTTAACTTCATCAGTTTATAACTTAGGTATTTTATTTAACGAAGATATTCTAGAGTAGCTCATATCAATAGCGTTATTAAGAAAGTAAATCATGCTATCAACTCTCTCAAATCACTTTAGTATTTCCTATATTTTGAAACAAAAGTATAACTCATGAACTCTGTCATAATACCTATTTCACCGTAATGTTGACTGCTGGTATCCTGGTGCACAGAGGAGTTGTCAAATAAGTTTGAGAGGTGACAAAATCAATGCATCCAGGTCGTTTTTAATATCCGTAAACTTGCTTACATTTCTGAATGTAGAGCTAAACTCAAATTGGCAATTCGCCTTCGCAGAAATACTCACAAACTGTGACTCCTCTACAACATTTTATTAATTAATCCTGATTGTGCCGAATATCTCAAAAATTATTAAATTTTTCTTAATTCTCCTAATGGTTTTAGCGTTGCCTATTGCGTGTTCTTCCCCATCGTAACACTTTTTTTCCACATTCCTTTACGGTTACTATAATCGAACTATGTAATTGTCTTTTCTCATCTATCCGAAGAAGTGAAACACTTTATTATTTTTAAAAACGATTAAAGTTGCACAGTTTGACCAGTACTTAATTTTTCTAATTGAATATTTTGGTCTATAGATTATTAATTTATTTGATTAATGTTATTAGTATATTTGTATACTACAACCAGGTTTAATTTATATTTCCTTTTTTATTTATCTTTAGCTGTAAGAAATCTCTCAACGAGATAAGATTTTTTTTATGATATTGGAAGGCAAACAAATAGACGGATTTCCTAATGTAAGAAATTCACGCCGCCTAGAGACACCAAAGGTGGTAATGGTGCGTTGTCAACCTGAGGCCGGGTTGTTAGGTCTCGGGCAAAAGTAAGTTTACCTTCTACCTTATCCTCCACACCGGAACACGTCATGACGTTATGGCGGCAGGAATAAGTAAGGCGATGTTAGTGACGGTAAGCCTATGCTCGCCATTTACGAACTGCCTGGCAGGAAGGCAGATGGTTTATGCTGCAAAGGAGCTCGGACCAACACGGAAAAAAAGCTGGTATATTATACCTTTTTCTTAATTATTTTGTTATGCATTGTGGTATTTTAATTGTGTCCAATAAACAAAAATTAAAAATGTTAATATTTCCTGAGCCTAGTTTCAAGAGTCATTAGGGCTAAAACTTGAGTTGCTGTTATAAGCGAAACCAGTAGGCTATTTATAAAGTAATTAATTATAAATGATACGTAAATAAAATACAAGTTTTTCTTCATTTAAAAATATATGACAAAACATTTTAGATAGTAAATATTTTTGTAAGTATTTTGCTTAAAGAAAAAACATTCATGCAAACCACTTTTTTGAATCACTTATTAATAATAATTTTACCCTGTTCATATATTTTTGTTGTACGTGCATTTGTAAAAAATATAATCATTTGTTTCAAATAAATAGGTTTGTCACATTTTAGAAATAGTGAAAAACTCCATGTGCGGCACATGATGTGCCTAACTAAAAACTTAAAATTTATAAAAAATATGTAGATTGCATATCCATTCGTAATTACAAGTATACCACCAAATTATTAATAATCTATATCACTTCCTTTTCTAAATATTAAATTAATTAAAATTAATTTTCCCCGTGTTGGTCCGGGCCCCTTTGAAGAATAGACCATCTGCCTTCCTGCTAGGCACCTCGTAAAAGGCGAGCAAAGGCTTACCGTCACTAGCACCGTGACATCTGACTAGGTGGTAGAGTTTCGCAGCGACTCACCCGGATTGGTACCATCGCCTTACCTATTTCTGACGCCATAACGTCATGACGTGTTACGGTTCGGAGGGTAAGGACGCCGGTAAACTTACTTTTGCTCAAGGCCTAACATCCCGGCCTCAGGTTGGCAACGCACCACTACCACCTTTGGTGTCTCTAGGCGGCGGGAATTTCTTACCATCAGGAAATCCGTCTGCTTGTTTGCCTTCCAATATCATAAAAAAAATAGTTGAACACCAAAATTTGGGAGAATATATAAAAATGCTTAAATATTTTTGTAACATTTTCTTAACGCACATAATATTCCGCAAATAAATAATTTTCCTTTAATGCAATTTTAAAATGCCGAGATAAGCTTTAGTGTTTTGAATAAGGATAACCATTTTAAGGAACTTGGTTGTTGAGTTACTGAAATACTTTCATATGTTTCTCTTTATCAAAGGGTTCAATGTTGAAATGTTTTTTAATTAATTTCTAGCGTGATAAATGTACATACATACATACATACATATCTACACGCCAAGTCCCATATGGGCTAGACAGAGAGTAGCGAGAGCCAGTCCTCACGATCCTGACAAACCTGTCTGGTTTCCTTCACATTCATTACCCTTTTCATACAAACAAGCCGGTTTCGAAGACTCTTTGCACCATCCTTTGGATAATATCCGAGTGATCTAATCGTGGAATGTCAACCGTGGTCTCCCCGGGTACGTACATCTCTCACATTGACATACGATTAAGTATCACATACACAACGCAGAGTAACATCAAAATCACAATGAATACTTACTTCGGAATTAGCTCAAAACCGGTATAATGAATTATTAAGGATCGCTTTCTAAATTGTCACAATTTATAGCACTAATATCTAGAATGTACTTCTCTTTGTTACCAGTAGAGATACTGATTTTTCATAAGTGAGTTATTTGCAGAGATGCTAGTGAGTTTCAGCCCCTTAAACTCATAATATGAGCACCGTTCATGTAGAAGCATTAGTATTGCATGATAATAAATTAGTAGCGTACTTGAGAGTACTTCCTTATAAAACTGTCAAAAGTCGACTCTATAAATATTCTTTTTTCCAGTCGCTACAAATGTTTAATAGATCGTGACACAGTCCTTGTGAATCTTTACTTGTAACTTATAATTGGATTGTACGTCTTGAGGGCATAAAGAAAACTCAATACAAAAGCTTTGAAGAAGAATACTTTTATAATTAGGTTGGATTTAGTTTATTGTAGTGAAGAGTATAAAATATAAAACAGTAATAACGAAGAACACCATATTCTGCGTAACATCGAGTAAAATGAAACTTAATTTATTTTAGTATGAACATTGAAATAAAATTAAAGAAAAGCTTTCTATATGGTTCAAATTATTAAAATAAAAATAAATACTACAAGTCCATATCCCCGAAGTTGTGGCACAGGCACAACAAGAGCAACCTAACCAAAGACACTAAGTACCACAACATAATAGATGGCAAGCCTGTCGCTAACCGGGCAGATATCCCGTGTAACGTCGTATCTTTAATAGAAAATAAAAAAACTACATTTTCTTCGATGTTGCCCCACCCGAGATGTTATGAAGTCTAGTCCAATATCTGTACCGCTAGACAACATAAACTACTTAAAGTCTTAACAAAACTGTCACAAAATTGAAACGAATTGATGAACCTCGACAAAACTCGAACAAGTTTTACATATTACGTCAGTTTTTAAACAAACAAAACTGTTAAAAAAATCGAGTATCAGTCATTGGTCTAGGAGCTACAATGCCATAGATACACACATACATAGATGCACATACTCACAGTTGTACTGTTTTACGTATCACTTAAAATTTATCGTTGTGAAATTGCCTAACGGTTTTGCTTTTTACAGCATCATCAAAGCTGAAGCTTAAATGACTTAACTGTGGGTATTGTGTGCAATACGATAGGGACTGTGGTTTTTGCAGGTTATTTAATTATGATTAAATACAAATATCAAATACTTAACACCAGTTGCTACCCGTAACTGCACCAGTGTCGTAGAGACAATCTCTAGAAAACCTCCTGTATCTCTAACTCTACATATAACGTTGCCCATATTGATTCAAATATAAGTAAGTATCATGCCCATATCCCCGAAGAGGTAGGCAGAGGCACAAACAGGGTACCCACGACTAGCCTAAAATACTAAGTCCCACAAATATGCGAACCAAATTACTGTTATTCAATTAAACGTCAAATGAAATTACGATCCCAAAAAGGAGAAGGTTATCAATTTTCAGTTATCTTTTTCTCTATTTAAGGTACTCGCTAGCTAAGGCAATAATTAATGTATTTTATGCCCGGTTCCTATTAGCAAGAAACGAGTCGTTTCGCTCACGAATAAAAGATTTTTGTACGAATAGTAAAAAGTACAGCAATGGTAGTTCGATGTTAACCGTTAGCTCGAAGCATTTTGTATAATTATGAGCAACATTTTGATACATTTAGGAGAACTGCCAATGAATATATGTACTAACGGATGACGGTTCGTGAATTATTATAGAAACCGGGGTTTTATCATCACTTTTTCGAGAGGTAGACTGTCAGGTAGGCGCATAAATTTAACAAACAAGACAAGTGGTCATTGATTGTCCTAGTGGTCAAAGATCAATACCTTGATCAAACTTCAATGAGCTGATACTAAGATGAAATACTCGTATATTATGAAGTAAATTTAGTATGTTAGAATATACTTAGTCGGGTCCTAAGTTCTGTCACACAATAAAAACTTTTCAGTTAAAAATGCTGATCAAAAATTGTTTCTTAATTTGAATAAAGATAAAAGATTCTATTTGATATTTTCCATCGTCGGCGCTTGGTAAAACTTCCAAATATTCATATTTTTAAAGAAAGAAACACTTGTATTGTTTTACTTATCACTTGTAATTTATTACGTTGTAATTAGTAGCCTACTGGTTTCGCTTATACAGCATCATCAGGGCTAAAACTTAAGTTTAAAACTTAAGTTTTAGCCCTGATGATGCTGTATAATATTCTTTCTTTAAAAATATGAATATAAAAGACTCTTTTAACAATAATTACGTATATTTTTTCTAATTTGACTCACAAATTATAAAGAATTATGCACAATATGACGTTTTATTCAACATGGAGTGGACATTAAAAGAAGACCGTGTCGCGGTTCCACCAACTCAAATTTTTGACATACTGAAAAAATTAAATTTAACTAGAAGATTCATTTATCCTACCATCAAACGGATATAACGAAGACTCAAGTTTGAAGAAGATAAAAAAAGTGGTCACCCTCGCTCTGTTGTGACACTAGTAGTGGTAAAAGCTGTAAAGGCGCGAATTCATGAAATTCCATCCGCAAGCAGAAAATGTTAGCCCTTCAGATGGGATTAAGTAAAACCATGCTAAAAAGGGTGTTGCATGAAGACTAATGACTACGAGCTTGTTAAATAAAAACGGTACATCGCTTGAATGCGCGTCTAAAGGATATGAGACTGAAGAGATCTGGCGTTTTGTTGAGGCAGTACGCAGGAAAAAAAAACAAGGTCAAAGTCTTTTTTCGGACGAAAAAGTTTTTACTGTGGAGGAGAGCTACAATAAACAAAATGATAAGGTGTATGCCCACAGCAGTGATAAAGCAAGTCACCTTATTCCGCATGTCCAGCAAGGCCTCTTTTCTATCCTGTCATGATTTTTTTTTGTTAAATGAAGGCAAACAAGCAGACGGATTTCCTGATGGTAAGAAATTTACGCCGCCTAGAGACACCAAAGATGGTAATGTTGCCTTGCCAACCTGAGGTCAGGATGTTAGGGTTCGAGCAAAAGTAAGTTAACCAGCTACCTTATCCTCCGAACTGGAACACGTCATGACGTTATGGCGGCAGGAATAGGTAAGGCGGTGCTACCAATCCGGGTGAATCGCTGCGAAACTCTACCATCTAGTCAGATGTCACGGTGTTAGTGATGATAAGCCTATGCTCGCCTTTTACGAGCTGCCTGGCAAGAAAGGCAGATGGTCTATTCTGCAAAGGAGCCCGGACCAACACAGGGGAAATGGTTAGGAGTCTCATATTGGGGTTTAACTAAGATACACTTTTATTAGTTATTATCTATTTATCGCCTTTATGGTCTAGCGGTCCGGGTGTTGGACTTGACTGCATGAGGTCCCGGGTTCGAATCCCGAGTCGGCCAACAAAAAAGAAAATTGGATTTTTCCAATTTTCTAATAAAAAAAGTGTTGTTCGGGATTGGAAATGTGCCTGGTTGGCGATAGGCTTGCCACCTATCACATTGTAGGACTTAGTGTTTTCGGCTAGTCGTGGGTGCCTTGGTTGTACCTCTGCCTACCTCTTCGGGGATATGGGCGTGAAGATACTTTAGAAATTTCATTAATTAGCGATGAGTCATCGAGTAAGCACACGGATCTCCTGATGGAATGAGAAAACCGAGGCTTATAGACACCATAAATGTTGCAGGTGCTCGCTGTTTTGCTGTCCAGGTCGTTAGGCCTATTCTGCAAGTCTACTGGTTTTACCTCTGCCTACCACTTCGGGGATATGGGCGTGAAGATACTACTACTACACTTTTATTATAAAGGCGTAAAAACGATTGCGATGGTGTATCAAAACACAGTGCTCAGAGACCTCGAGAAACCTGTTTCTCATACCATGTTCAATAACAGACCCTGGGTATTCCAATAACATCCTACGCCAGCCCAAAGTGCTAGAAGCAAGAAAGACTGGCTGACTGCACAATATGAAATTGACTTCATCCGCCACGAAGACCGGCCCTCTTCTAGTCCAGACCTAAATCCGTTGAAGTACAAAATATAGCTACACTTGGAGCATAAGGCCTGCTCAAATCAAAGTCAATCAAGGCATCCCTGTCCAAAGCAACCGCCGATATTGACATGGACCTAGTACGTGCTGCTGTAGACGACTGACCGTGCAGATTGAAAGCCTGTATTAAAAATTGCGGGGCTCATTTTGAGTACACGTAAATAACATAAGAAGGCACATTTTATTTAGTTCATTTTGATGAATAACATAAGAAGGCACATTTTATTTAGTTCATTTTGATGAATAAATGATTATTCTTAAAACAAACAGGTGATTATTATTTGACAATAAACATGTGACAGAAGTTATGACCCGACTAAGTATGTTAATAACGGGTTACCTAAACAGGATTTGCTTAGAACATATTGAAAAATCATCAAATATTGCACTGTTTAATGCAATTCAAATGCAACAATCATTAAATATTGCAATTTTAATATAATAGGTCACATAATATAATAAGAGGTCCCGGGTTCAAACACTCGGTTGGGCAACAAAAAGAAAATTGGGTTTTTCCAATTTTCTTATTGAAAAAAACGTTACTCGGGATTGGATATGTGCCCAGTTGGCAATAGGCTTGCCACCTATCTCATTGTGGGACTTAGTGTCTTCGGCTAGTCGTGGGTGCCCTGGTTGTGCCTCTGTCTACCCCTCCGGGTATGTCTACCCCTCCCATCGTCAGTCATACGTCTCCATACTTTTGGTGACACTCTGGATACAACATGGCTGAGGTAGGGTGGGGGGTTTCTTGTTATCTTTCTGAGTACTATTTCAACTAGTTTATCACTTTCTTCCAGGTCAGTAAAGATTCTCTTGTTCTGATTTATGAGAGCAGTCTTGATATTGTCATCTTTGTTGCGATCTAGGACATCCTTCATACAATAAATGGTGTTTCATTTGTCATATCTTCTACTCTCAGTTTTCCTTCTACTTTTTAAGTTTATCTTTAATCCTCTGTCTTCCCTCCTCGGTTTTACATCCCACTATAACTTTTCGATCTTTTGCCTTTCTCAGGCTTTTCACTGTTAGTCCCTCTGCCTTTATATTCACTGTTTTTCTAACAAGCTCCAAAACTTCTTCACCCGTTTCTATTTCACTTTTTGAAGCGATAACTATGGAGTGTAGAGCGACACGTTCAGCAGGTTTTTTTGCCGAAGGCGCCACCGCTACGCTGGCTTACGTTCGCTTCTTCTGTGTTTCTTTGTTTTCTTATATTATTAATTTCAATTTTTAACTTGTTTGTTATTTTTAGTAATATTTTTTGTATGTAAAATTCCGCCAAATTATTCGAAACTCTTCTATTTTTTTCTGGGTATCTTCTATGTGTGTTGTAGGTGTTGATATTGTTTGTGTTTTCCGGGTTTCTTCTAGAACTTGAAGTTTTCTTTTTAGTCTGGCTAGTTTCCGTTTCATGGTGGAGTTTATGATCGCTTCTGTAACGTCATTTTTGATGTCAGTTCGTGTGTTAGGGGAAAAAGCCAGACTTTTGGAGAGCCTTGGTTTTTAGTGCAGTTGCCTCTGTCAGTCTACTTTTATATTAAGGCACGGGTGAGCATTTGGTGATTTCTGTTTTTTGTTTGTCTATCTATGGGTGGGTGTCTATTTTCCTGTGTGTATGTAGAGTTTAATTGAGATTTGGGTTCTTGAATCGGCAAAGTTAACTTTTAGGGGATATGTCTATTTTGTTTGATGTGCTAATTTGTAGTCTATTTAGTTGTGATGATTTGTGTCCATTTGAGCTCAACTGCTCCTTTGGGGACTGGCAACTGCCTCGAACTCACCTGTCATTCTTTTTAAGTTTGTGCTGGACAGCTCTTGATCTGAGGATTCATTAATTTTCCGTGGATCCAACTACTTCGCTAGTGGGGGCGTCCTCATTCCGAAAATGTTGAGTTAAGGGGAGCGCGTTAATAAATAAAATGACAAAATAGTAAAATTTGAAATAACAATTAACGAAATAAAATATACCAGACGCTGAAACGCTCAAGGGTTTGTTGTTTTATTTTCTAATATTTAATCTCACGCCACTCTGTTGTGTGCATGAACAGTGATTAAACAATTATACTAACTTTTTCTTCTGGTTATCCATAAAATATTACGTTCAGGTTATCCCGTGTTAGTCCAGGTTCCTTTGTAGAATAGACTATCGGTTTTTTTGTCTCAAGCAACCTATTTCTGCTGCCATAACGTCAACGCTTCTACTTCTACTCGAGCCCTAACATCCCGTCCTAAGGTTGGCAACGCACCATCACCATCTTTGGTGTCTCTAGATAGCGTGAGTTTCTTACCAGCAGGAAATCCATATGCTTGTTGGTCTTCCAATGTCATAAAAATAAAATAAAATATAAACGAAATTTAAGAAATAAATTTTCTTTTTAAACGTTAAACCGCAACAAAATCGATTTTAATTTGAAATATATACGTATACAAATATACGCGATTGTACGCAAAACAGCCAAACAGACGCGGAAAGCAATTTTAATTTATACCATGTAAATCGAAATATGTCTCTTCATTCATAATCTGCTTTTAATGAGAATAATTAATTGCAGATTATAGGAATTATTCAAAAATTTCAATCAAAGTCCTATATTTTGCATTTACGAAATCTGTGACTAATATATGAAATATGTGCATTTTCTATATGCTTAACCGATTGAAAGTGAGTCAGCGAAGATATAATTTGGAGACTGATAGATTATCGTATAAAGTAATCATTGTGATTTTGGCATCGATTGCAGCCTAAGTCAGATTTAGTTATCCTCATACTACTTTTGAATAAGCACATGCCTCACCTAATAACAAGAGAAAAATTTGTAAGAAAGATATGTTCACTATACATGAAACACCAGCCTAGCAGGGCTATCCTGTGGCCATGGTGTTAGGAATAACGTCCAAGTCGGCCAGCTGTTCTATTTACAGAAACTTAATAAAAGCTCAACCCTAATTGGTTTGGCGAGATAAATGTTTTAGAAACAAATAGGACATTTTCGAAAGAAAACTGTCCATTAACAAGTATTATGTTTATGTACCAGCAGGAGAGCCCTATACTTTTTATTTTTATTGATATATTGTTATACATTTATTTTACCAAGTTGCTTTTTTGAAAGATAAGTCATAATTCAATTTTATTTCGATTGAAGACTGGTCCTTTTGTTATACTAAATTATATATATTTTCTTCATAAATGTTAAAAATATGTTATTTTTAAGTATAAATCACAAACCACTAGCCTGCCTGAGAAAATTTACAAGTTACCACTTTGAAATCTTGATCTATCTTTTCAAAAAAAAAAAACCATTAACAACATGCATTTGAATTTAAAATCTCCTCCTTTTTTATAAAATAATGCAATTTAATCGCAATGTAGTTGGTCCTATGTAAAACAATCCCAAAGTAAGTTCACCTTTAAGAGGCAAATCCGGCGATTACTTCTAATCGGCTCTAGCAAATAAAGTTTGAGTTATAAGAGGATATTACAACACAAATTTTGCCAAGTGATCATCACTAGCCTCGCTGAAGATTCTTAATCACAGTGCTTAGTAATTATAACAAGTAATTGCATAAAAAGACTAGCAACAAAAACATTTGATTAAATAGCTTTGCCTTTGTTGAATCGTTATTTTAATACTGCAGATACTACATCTTCATTTATTTTCATAGATGTCTATGTTATTATCGTTTTATTAATTTAATAATTGGGAAAAAGTATTTTTTAAACAGCAAGATTGCAATTTCACTCGCAAATGGCAATTAACAAACAAGGGAAAAGAATAGTACTATTTTAACAGTCGTTTAGAGTTTTGGTATCCTTATACTAAACAAAACTATATAAAGATAGCATTTCTTAATAAAGATTATTTTTTATTGTATGATAACGATAAAATAACAAAACCGTGTATCTTGAATTCCAAATCTCTAAAGAGCTCTCTGGAATTGGAAATAGGTCACCCACAATTATTATCAGAAGGTACTTAGTCAACGTGTAATAGGTGGCAAACCGGGTACTTATAAAATATTAGACAAACTACAATAAATATAGTATCACGATTTTTAACAGTAAATACTTCAATAAATTTAAAGATTTGTATCAAACTTCACGCTTACGTAATGATGTTGGAAAAAATATGTGACTGGGATACAGTTTTAATTTGATACGAAATTATTGATAAGTTTGAATTTAATAAGCGTTAAAACAATAACGCTGGTTCCAAACGAACTTTGTATAGACAATTGTCTTTTGATATAAACATAATAAACACCCAGACTCAGCTAACAAATCTACTCGTAACTTCACCATACAAATGGCTAGCTTACAAATATCAAAAACAAAGCTTTCAGAGTTATAAACTTGTCGCAATCAGTTAAAATTAATATAATACTAACTTTAAGGTGAATACTTCCCTTTGTATATCATTTTATTCAGCGTTGAAATACTAGTTTTGTACTTATTTTAATAACAAGAATTTCTCTAATCTGTTTGAAACAGTTTCATAATACAAAATCTCTGTTCTAGAGCTTAAATGACTGTACATTTTAATATAATTTATGTTATACATTGAAGTAGCATTCATTTGTGACATGAGTATTGTGAGGACAAAATGGTTTATGTATTGAATTGCTTCAATGCTTGGCAGTTGGTTAAAATCCATGAAGCTTGCTAAAGTTACTTAAGATATAGCCCTGAAGATGTAGTAACCGGTTAACTAAATTTGTTATTTTATAAGTCCAAAAATATAAGAAGTAAATCAGGGCAAGTGTATAAATAAAATAATACAAAATAATTTGTACCTTTATTACAGCATTACAAAACAAATGGTAAATCACATATTATGCTAAGAGATTTAAACAACTAAAACTATTATTAGTATAATTTAAGCGCGATATGATTGCAAAAACCGAGTTCTTTCTGTATGTTAATCGATTTCTCCGTCTTTTCCGAACAGGTTTTCAAAAAGATTTGTAATTTAAATTATAGTACTTTCAAGGTGGCTCCATTATCAATAATTCAAGGACGGAATTTCAGAGAAATTAAGGGTAACACTCAATTTTTAATAAACCATTTTTATCAAATGATTATTCGTAATAGTTTAGGAATAAGGTAGCCGTGATATACAGCAGCCAGAAATAGCGTTTTATTCAGAAATGTTTTTAGTGAGATTAAAGTATAAAAATTAAATTTTCATTGAGCGCACATAGACCTGAATTCAGAACAAGTTATTTTAAAAACATGTTCGTGGAAGATCAGTCAAAGGAGAGAGAAAATAGAAAAGAAAGCCTGAGATCTTTAAACATCCTTTTAATAAACAGCTACACTCGTAGCAACATGCTATGTAGCAACGCGCGGCGTAGCTATGGCTACGCTTGCTCAGATTTCAAGTTAACGAATTTCACCTTGAGTTGAAATTCAGATCAATGTATACGTGAAAAGCCATTTTTAGGAAATGATAAATAAATATTGCTGCTTTGATATTATAATATCCAAAATATGCTGTCTCGCTTGGAAATGTGGAAATGCTGACGCTGTCAGTCCCGAGAGATACGATGTAGCAATATTCTATGCTGAATATAGAACGTTCTTGTAATATTGTTTTGCAGATAACTAGTGTCGAGTTTTAGTTCTGCGTACGAATTGCGTATGCAGCGCATTTCTTTGCATTTTTTTGGACATTTACACCTGCCGTATAGTCTATTAAAAAGACTTGATAAAATCGTTACCTGCTTCAATGTCAATTGTACTTGAGATAGAACCTTGCAGTTTCGATTGGCATTAAGCTACATTTCTTATAACTTTAAGAGTTAAAGTAGTAAACGAATTTTCTGGAGGTATTTAATCAGATAGCATTCGAAAAAATAAACTGACTTAACCGTTTTTAAACGATTGAAGACAGTCTATTATTTCGCATTACAAAATAAAATTTTTAGAATTACAAAAAAAAAATCACGTCGAAACGAAATGGAAAAATGTTTTCTTCTTTTCAGTACCGGTGCTGTTTCTATTCAGAAGAGGTAGAATTTGGCTTAAAAGACACATTTAAATGCTGAATTTTACGTGTGATAACGTTTTTACGTCACTACTAATGGATGCGATAGCCGGTTTTGCCGAAACGAATCCAAAAAACTCCTTTGATAATATTTAAATAGCTTTGTTTAATCTTGCTATGCATGCATTTGTTAGAGGTTTTTGTATATTTGATAGTTTCATAACTGTTTCTGACTTAGGCTCCATTCATACATAACAATATCATGATGACATCAAAAGGCACTACTAATGACTGCGATAGCCGGACTTGCCGAAACGAATTTAAAATATCTGTTGATAATTTATTTAAATAGTTTTGTTTTATCTTGCGATGCGTGCACCTGTTAGAGGTTTTTGTACATGAAGGCTCGATTCACACATATGATAACGACATCAGGATACGGAATTGAACATATTTGCTAACCTAGGCCTGATTCACATGTACGACATCAATAGGAGAAACTTAACTACACAACGTAGAATGGTGAAATTCGGTATTAAAAATGAACTGTAGAAGCCATACAGAATACATTTTGCTATCCTTATCGACAACATGGGTAATCGCATCGTAAATACAACGCAACATTTTTTTTCTTTCGAACACAGCGGCAATGCAATCACATCCACATCATGTCGGTTCCACAACATAACTAGTCCATAACACTGCAGCGTCATTATACACGCGTAGCTACTAGCGCGTAGTTGACCATATTTTTGGCTGTAATGATGTGCGGATGTCGTGCGTGTGAATCGTTACACTATTGGCTATTTGTTATGGCAACTCGTTTAGATAACGGAATAAAGTAACCAATGTTAACCTTTTGCCTCTCAAATATCTCCATACCAAAATTATATCATAAAACCCCTTTGTTGTAACCTGAATAGGATAGAGAAATACACTTTTATGTTCATTTTGATTTATGGGTACGTAACCATAGTACTTTGCTGTTCCCAGTAAATGTTAGTGATATTTGAATATAACAGCATCTTAAAGTAATATAATAACAGTAAAATATCTTGATCGCCTGTGTGGTCTAGCGGTCCGGGTGTTGGACTTGACTGCATGAGGTCCCGGGTTCAAATCCCAGGTTGGCCAAATAAAAAAAAATGGATTTTTTTAATTTTCTGATAAAAAAATGTTGGTCGGGATTGGAAATGTGCCCAGTTGGCGATAGGCCTGCCACCTATCACATTGTGGGACTTAGTGTCTTTGGCGAGTCATGGGTGCCGTGGTTGTACCTCTGCCTACCTCTTCGAGGATATGAGCGTGAAGATACTTTACTTTATCTTGATGTTAATATTTTAACTACTCAATTACGTAAACAGTTAGAAAAAATTAAAATAAAAAACTTTTTAAAACAAGCTTTTATTTGAATGCTCTAAAAAGAAGAAAGTAATATATTTTATTTAAAAACATTAACTATGAACGTACAACCTCGTTCTACACAACTTATATGACCATAATCATATGGTATGGTATATGATCATTAAAGGTATCTACTTCAAAATAGAGTTCAAATATTTCACCCGAACTAACATACATTGCAAGTTAAAAATAATAAAAAAGCTTTTAAAATACTTAAATTCTTTATATATAACGAATAAATTATAATTTAAAAGATCTAAGAAGAACTTTAAAAGAAATGGTACACTTCAATTCGTTATCATGTCATGCCTCGAATTTGGCCAGTATACATTTTTAAATTTGTTTATGGGTAACAATATTTGATGTACTCGTCGATGTCGCCAAGGTATATAAAAGCTTTTACTTTATCAACTTCCCAAACACTAAACGTATAAATTTATATAATTTATATGGAAGCACCATAGGGTTTATAAACTTTCCGAAAAAGAAATCGAAAAGAAAAATATTCAGTCGAATTGATAATCACCTCAAGTTTGGAGTCTGGAGTTAAACTCTTTGATTATATTACAATATTTGTTGGACTAAAACATAATTAAAGTTAAAAAAGTAATATAAAACATTCAGTCTAATCTTATAGAAAGAAACGTGTAATACGAAATGATAGTTGCATAAAAGTTAAGCAGGCAATCTTCTTCATAGAAACCAATTGCAGTAAGACTGACTTGAAACAAAATATGACAGATATATAGTTATATACAACCATAAGTTTTGAATTCATGTATACCTTATAGCAAATACAATTTTTTAAATAAATATACATATATACTGGTTACAAATGTAGTTCGTACTGAAACGTGCGTATAAGGTTCTTACGCCTAAGATGGCCCATTTTTTTATTTTTTAAGTTTGAGTATAAGTAAAAACAGCATCTTCACGCCCATGTCCCGAAAAGGGTAGGCAGAGGCACAGCCAGGGCACTTACGACTAGCCGAAGACACTAAGTGCCACAATGTGATAGGTGGCAAGTCTATCAACCGGTCACATACCAAATCCCGAGCAAAGTTTGTTTTTATTAGAAAATTGGAAAAACCCAAATTTCTTGTTTGTTCCCCGACCCGGGATTCGAACCCCTCACTTAAGGCAGTCAAGTCAAATAACTGAACTGCTAGCCCACAGAGGCGATAAGTTTGAATGTGTCTAAATTACTACCATATTCCGTCCGTAGTGACTTATACTCTTTCAAACTAAAAACAAAATATTTAAAATGGGCCATGTTAAAGACTGAGATATTTTAGGCGCAAGTACTTTACATAAATGTACTTCCTATTGACTTGTCAGTATTCATGGGATTTTTTTGGAATTTTTGGCGATCCCATCGTCCATTGTTTGAATAATCTATTAACTACGTTTTGTAGTTTTTGAACCATCTGTAAAAAGCGTATATTTTTTGTATGTTTGGTACAGGATTACTCGGTCAATGATGAACATATTTTGATCATTCTTCCTTGGGCAGGTAGGTTCTGATTCCGAGATAAGATTTCAGCTGCAGCCAATGTATCGCTTGCGTTAGAATGTTTAAATACTTACAGGAATAAGACAATGGCGAGCACTGACACTACAGTATATTGACATACCTGTGCATAATATTTTTGAATTTTAAAATTATTTTGTGTCAGAAATCTTAATCTCTCGCCTCTATGGTATAGTGGCCCATCTTAGATCCTCAGGTCGACAACTAGAAGAAAATGTATTTTTCAAATTTTCTTATGGAAACAACGTTACTCGGGATTGAATAAATGTGCCCGGTCAGCGATAGCCTAGACACCACGTCGTGGGATTTAGGGTCTTCGGGTAGTCATGAGTGACCTGGACGTACCTCTGCCTACCTCTTCGGCGATACGGGCATAAAGACACTACACTACTGTGACAACTATTAAAAATACCGCCAGTTAAAGGGAATCCGTTGAACAGACCCAGTACAGTTAATTACTTTTTGCGCCATGAGTAAATAAAAACTAATAAAATACTTTGGATACATTAATCCATCTCAAAGTTATTAATTTATATGTTTAGGTCGAAACCCGTAGGATTAAGTAATAAAAACACTTGATATTGGTTGATAAGCAGCCAGGCCTAAATCTAAACAAATGTTTATTAAGTGCCTGCCCCTACTGGAAAAAGAACCTGAGCTTTAAAATGGGCCGCTTGCATTAAGCGCGTATGTTAATCCTTCTAACGCTTACCAAAGAGGCTTTTAGAATAGATTAAAAATTGGTTAAAGATTTGAAATCTTTACATGAATTAGCGTAATAATAAATAAAAAATCTTACCTTGTCTCCATCAAAATTTAATGAAATTAACTTTAAAACTTAGTAACTATACAACGCCTTTTAAAATGTGTTTTATTTGTCACAAATATATGCCTTCTAACTAATACTCAAAGCTTCCAACACATTAATTTCAAAAATTATTATTACTTTTTCTTGAATATAAAAACGTTTTTGCTGTTCATTTACCACCACAATTAGTTATGAACCCTCACAGTCTTTAGTCCCCCAATGTTTGTAACGTACCTATTATCTTTGGGTAATTACTTCGTTTTCAAGCTTAATAAAATTTTCTTTTTGGAGACTCAATTAAATAAGAAGAATCAAAAAAAATCTGGAAGTAAATTTAATTGAACTTACGAGCTTTGTGTTTCAACAACTTTCACATCTAGTTTGGAATCAACGACCTTTAGTGAATTCGATGATTTCGTTGTAGATAGGCATTTTGTTCTATGGTACAAACGTGTAATCATAATTAAAAAAAATGTAATCCTTAATTAAAAAAAATAATAACCCCCGGCAATAGTAGCAAACAAAATCGAAAAAAATCTGTCGTCTATGAGTTATGATGTCACACATAGACAGACAACACACGCACGCACGCACGCACGCACGCACGCACGCACGCACGCACG
>NJDC01007334.1:12918-42360 GCA_002245475.1 Calephelis virginiensis
AGACTTAACGATATTTACACGGGTTTATTCAGCATCCATATTTTGAGCCTGAGCAAAGCCACCGCATTAACCTGTGATAAAATTACCGTTAATGTATTTGTGTTGGCTTTATCTTAATTATGAAGCTCTTTGTATTTAACAATGAGCCGCGGTGGGCTTCGTTATTGTAAGGATTTGGTGCGTTCCACTTACGTCCCGGAATCTTATATTGGTAGCGATTCTGCTGTTTACAAACTAAACTTATTTTAGATGCCTGCTGCTGCTGAGATTACCGTGGCCTTTAGTCACCACAGAAATTACAGGTCGCCGAGGTCCTGTGGCCGAAATGTTAGGCCTAGTGTATCCACCAGGTACTCTACCCTCCGGGCCAGAACATGATAGAGTTATTATGGCGGTAGGAATAACTGGGGTGGTGGATCCGTTTCCAGGCAAATTGCTGCAAGGCACTTTACCACCAGTGGCCTTGTTAGTGATGCCCTATATTTAAACTAATAAGCTGTCTGGCAGAGAGGCAGGTGGTCTATTCTACTAAGCGGACCCGGATCAACACAGGACATAACTTAAAACACTTTTAAAAAAATTCGAAATATCACTTTTTTGTCAAACAGTGTGACATTTAGAAATATGGGTTTGTCATTATGATTATATAATATAAAATGTTCATAACAAATTATTTTAAAATCATGCAATGACAATTCAAAATAGCACCTTGCTAGCGCAAGTTTCCTTTTTTTTACAAGGATTTACTATCTTGTTATGTTGCTTTTATTTTTTTATTACATACAAAATTCATAAAATCGTTTAGGTTATTGATTATTACATTTTGTTTATCATTGTTAAATATGACACCTAAAATAACGTAGTCGTAATTAGTTACATTATGCAATCGCATTAGTGTTTAGACGATTCGAAAAGCGTTACTAAGGATTATTTATCCTTTTACGTTAATAAGTTTACCAGCACAGAACAATAACGCGCTCCAACTTTACGACGGCAACCATTAATTACGCGGTGATACTTACTAAGGCTAGTCGTTATAAAATTCTACTAATTAGTCATAGTAATAGTGGGGTGAAAACAAACTAACGCTCGCTTCTTGCATGGTACTTTGTTGGACAGCTTTTGGTGTATATTCAACTAGCTGTTGTCCGCGTGTTTAATGGTCCTATAGATTTTTTTGTTATAAAAACTTGTTGTTGTTCTATGTGTTAAACGAAGTTATCCTCTATATGTGCGCCAAATTTCATGAAAATCGGTTCATCAGTTTTTGCAGGAAGGAGTAACAAACAAACAAACATAAAAACTTTTGCATTTATAGCATTAATAGGATTAATAGACAATAAATAGACTTATTAGTAAATTCCTAGATTTTTCAAGAAACAAAATGCCTTCTCGAGTAAAACAAAATCATAATCTAGAGTCATAATAAGAACGTACCTTCTGGGTCTACCCTGCATCGTTATTGCTGATTAATGCAATGATTAACTGACGAGGTTTTTATTTAAATTACACAAAAGCGTCTTTATAATTACATTTCTGTTAATATGCGAGTAGCTGCTAGGCCGGTTTAGGACGGGCGGTAATTATTATATGGTAATCTTAAATGTTACTAGCTTTTACTAGCTACTTATTTACTTTATTGTTAGTCTGGCTACACGTGAAAATTATGTTTTCTGTTGTTTTTACACAAGTTCTTCATTGGATGCAAGATCTTTCAACACTTCATATTATGTTTTATTTTGCTGAACGTCTTTAGCACTACATAGTATTAAATAATGTTGCTTCCTATTTCCCTTTGCATGCTTGAATCTTTTAAACTACGCAAAGGATTTTGATGTGGTTTTTTTGTAGATAGAGTGATAGAAGAGGAAAGTTTAAATGTATATTTCATAACCGCGCGAAGCCGGGGCGGGCTGCTAGTATTTAATGTTTTAGACTTGTCCCAAAAGCTGAACTTTTCTTCGATACGTCGCCATAAGATGCTTATGTTTAAAGTGTTTTTTGAGAAATAATTTTCAATAAATACTACAATAAAAATCGACACCTATATAATCCTATATAATCACCTCAGAAAGGGTTTGAACCTGCACATTTTCGTAGACGAAACTGATTATAAAGAAATAAAAAAATCACCATATGATTTGATTCGTTGAAAGTTTAAGTGTTAAAAACTTGTCAGCTTGAGAAGAAAATCCTGACATCAGGTTCAAATCCCACAGAATAAGACTTTAATTTGCTGATTCCGCGGAACCTGTGTAACTGTTGTGATGAGAAATCTTTTAAGTAACACTGGATGTTACAAGTCGAAAATGTTTTGAAATTGTAAAATTTATTTCAAGGCCATGGCAACTGCAATAATAAGAGTCATGTTAAAGAAATTGAATATTTACTTATTTTCATTTGAGTAATAATTTGAATGCCTGTGTATCTTTAATAGCAAAATTAACGTTAAGCTTATTGTAGAGCGGGCATGCAAGGCGAACAATATGGCTATGCTACATATTCTGACTGACTGGACTAGTAATATTATTCATCAATATACAATACCAGAAAGTTCCAGTAGTCGGCGATGGATAATCACATCCTTTCACTAATCATTTACGCGCAGTAAAATGGACCCACATACATTTTATAAACATCCGACGTTATATTTAATAATCAGCTATATTCTCGATATCATTAGAAAGGACATCATCAACATAGATGAAAATGTATGCATTTTTCCCCGTGTTGGTCCGGGCTCCTTTGCAAAATAGACCATCTGCTTTCCTGCCAGGCAGCTGATGAACTTAGGCTTATCGTCACTAACACCGTGACATCTGACTAGGCAGTAGAGTTTTGCAGCGACTCGTTCGGATTGGTACCTCTGCCTTACCTAGGTATTCCTGGCATCATAGCCTCAGTGCTCGCTGTTGACGTGTTCTGGTTCGGAGGTTAAGGTAGACGGCCTAACGTCTCAGCCTTAGTTCGGCAACGCGCTATTACCACCTTTGGTGTCTCTAGGTGACGTGAATTTTTTACTATCATGAAATCCGTCTGATTATTTGCCTTCCAATACCATACAATTAAATATTATTCAGGGTAACTGGCCGAGTAAATACGAAACAAAAATACAATAAAACATGAGTTTTGGTGCCATTGTGAAAGAAGATGGTCGTAGTTTTTTGAAGTTAATGAATTTCTGGTTAATTATGAGTAAATTTGTTAAATTTGGGTGGTAATTAGTTCAATTTTATTTTGTTGAAGTGCACAGATTATGAAGAAATTAGTGTATCGTATATGTCCTTGTTGCCGCCAAATCTCATAAAATGACCTTGAGTAAGGATGCCATCGTTTTACTCAAGACCCTGACATGACTTATATATCGACTTATTATGACTACGTTAAAAATAGTTTATTAATATGGAAGACGTGGCAACACGGCCTAAAGGTCTTAACCGACCCTAGAAAAGGGGACAAATTACCTTAAAAAAGTCAATAAAACATACAGTCGTAATAATGACCTCATGTTTCTGGAATGGATTTAAAAGCTTTCAGAAATTTATTTTGGCAAAATTCTGATGATTTCAATTTTTTGTATTTTTTATACATATTTAAAAATATCGCGAAGATTAGTTGTTACTTTTGTATAAAAACACAAGATTTCTTCATCCTTTTTATTTTTACATTACATTTATTACAGACTTAGAGTCTCCTACTAGTCGTGAACGCTCTATTTGTACCTTTACCTACCTCTTTAAGAATACCTTAAATACAAAACAAAAGACCCCACAGCGAAGCATGCTATGTCAGTCGCACTTATCTAAATAGAAATCCTTTAAGCCGTTCAGGATGAATTGAAATACAAATGAAAAACATAGCCTTTTTTTCCGAAGCAGTCGGATAAAACGAGAACAGTGCAATTTAATAAGCCAACGAAACAATATACTGATTCACAACAAATACTTCTGAGTTTATTGAAGTATCTATTACTTATATAGATGTTTGCAAATGGTCGTCATTACTTAGGGTGCGGAGTTAGTTGATTTATGACCCTAATAATTACAAAGCTTATACGATTTGTCTTAGAACTATAACTTATATGAATGTCATTGGAAAATGGAATATAACAGACCTGTATTTTTTATACAATTTAGTTTGTGCAATCCACGGAAATATACATTGCAGTACATTTTTAATATCACATAATATGTTTAATAATACATGTTTTTGTGTAAATTTGAACAAAGTAATAATTAACGAGCAAAAACTCATTGTTATAACATTACTCTCCTAATAAATACCTATATGTGGATCCAAATCTATTATCCATGTCTGTTATGGAAAGACCAAAACCATCTACGGTTCAGATTCTGAAGAACATCTACAGGTAATAAATGTCACGACTCAAAAATAATGTATCCGTGCCTTATTTTATTCGAAGTAACCTTCGAAGTTTCAGTTTAAGACGTATAGATGTTATAATGCGCAGCCTGTAGTCTTTACTTATGTGCGTAGATCATACGTAGACAGATAATTAAATAGTTGGATCCCTTGATTAATTAATTAGGCAATAACTTGCCAATATGCGTTGCTTATTAATTTTTAATCAGGTTTTTTCATGTCATTAGATAACTAATTCGAGTATACACATAGCTCTCATGGTGATAAAAGAAACTCATAACTGTGGCCTACACACGGCAAAAGATGTTGTAGGTACATCACTCTCTAGTGGCCGGGGTGTTAGAGCAATTATTGTGCACATTTATAAGCGGGGCTATTCAGTACCTTTTTAGTGGTGACCACTATGTAAAGTATACATCAAATAGTTGTGAAATGAGGTATTTTGTATTTGCGATCTCCATTGTATATCTGTTGGTCTCAAGAGATAACAAATATAAAACACGTCATTTGACAGCTATTTGATGTTCACTTTACCCTGTGATTATCACTAAAAAGACACGGAATCAGCACCCAGATACTCTACACTCTGGACTTGAATACGACACTGTCATTATGGTGTGTCAGGTACAGGTACGACTATGGAACCCGGGTGAGTTTGCAGCACGACACTCTCTACCAGTGATCCTGTTGGTAATGTCCTACATTTTAACCTGTGCTTGCCTTTTTCGAGGTACCTGGCAGGAAAGCACATGGTATATTCTACAAAGACGACTCATGCCCGATTTCACCAAGAGCCCCTATACTTTAGGGGACCTTTTAACGTATTTTAGGGGACTGTTTTATATTGAAACAGTCCCATAAGTAACAATAAAGGGTCCTCTAAAGTGTAGGGGCTGTTGGTGACATCGGGCATCAGACCAACTTAAAAGAATTAGTATCTTAAGCCTGTATAATTAATTTTACTGTCTACCTTAACTTCCAAACCGATAGGAATTTGATGTCCCTACAGTTTGCTGGTGAAATAATCTAGTAAATTAGTAGAATATTCAACAATCGTACAAGGTGATATCTTACTGACGTGACTATCACAAATTTGTACCACTATCTTTTTCCACACTGTAACCTCAAAGCTCGCGACCGTTGTGTTCCATTGTACTTAAGTTGGTAAGTTACCAACGAAAGAAAGCTTTATGTTGGCAACGTACTGTTATATCGTTAATACATAGGTGACATGCATTTCTTTCATCAGGATATCCATCTACATTATTCCTAATTATATTCTTATCACCTTTGGCATTTAAGTATTTATGATTAAAATTCGGCTGTTTGTTATCATTTCAATACCATGAAGCCTTTTTCAAAAATAAGGCTGCAGTATCACATTAGTTGAATAGCAAAGCCCTTACCATGTAAACTTTGAACAGTGCCTCTATTGGTAATTAAAAGAAACACATTTACACCAAAAGTGGCAAAAGTAAAAATAGATTTCGACATCTCACCGTAGTAATCTAAACCAACTCATGGTAAATGCTCAGATACAGGAATAACTCAAAGCCTTGTACTTTTTTCTCCCTATTAAACTTTTTGACATCGAAAAGGCCAAATTCCAAATAAAAGGCACTTTTTACTGACCAAAACTACTGCGAATTCAGATTGTTATGTAACTTAGTAAGGTAAATATTTTATTTTGAGAAAACTAAAATGTCAACTAAACTCAACTGAAACTCGTATTCACTGTAGAGAACAGGAACACAGAAGTTCGCAACGGGTTGTATACGTAGGATGCGGACTCCAAAGTTATTTGATTTATGATCTAGATTATTACAAAGCCAATATGATTTACCGTGAGAGGACTACAGCTTATAACACAAAATACTTCTAAGGAAAAAATAGAACATAGTTTCAGATAATACTCTATTTTGTATATAAATTTCCAGATATTTATATCAATTCAAAGAGCTTCAGTCAAAAAGTATTTTTTTAGTTTTTGGCGCTAGCGATAGCATTTGCCATTAATCAAGTTGGAAATTTCACGCCCATATCCCCGAAGAGGTAGGCAGAGGTACAATCAAGGCACCCACGACTTGCCGAAGACACTAAGTCCCACAATATGATAGGTGGCAAGCCTATCGCCAACCGGGCACATTTCCAGTCCCGACCAAAATTTTTTTATTAGAAAATTGGAAAAATCCTATTTTCTTTGTGTTGGCCGACCCGGGATTCGAACCCGGGACCTCATGCAGTCAAGTCCAACACCCGGACCGCTAGACCACAGAGACGATTAATTACGAAATAAAGTAAATAATTATAAAAAAAGTAGTTGTGAAATTAAATATTGTGTAGTGACAACTTTAAACTTTACCTACTTTGTTTTGTGTAATAAAGTAGTAAGACCAAAAAACATATTTAGCCACGCCCTATGTTGAAATACTCTTCAGTCGAATTGATTTAGTTTAAAAATAAGTCTCAGTCTATAGTGGTAGCCATAGCTTGAACGAATCACCAAAAACTTTTTGTCTACCTCTTTTAGTTAAGCTATTTTTTGTGTCATATCAATTTACATAATATATATTTTTACCTAATAACTGTCAAAAACCTGCTACCTTTTGCATTCGTGCAAAATTTAAGATTTGTGCTGAACTATTCGGGAAAAAATATTAATTTCGTTTAATACATCCGGCTCGAAGGACCATGTGCGGTTTTCCAGTAGATTTTCCCCGTGATAGTCCCGCTGAGTAGGATAGACTATCTGTCTCTTCTTCGGGGCTGGTAGGAGATGAACACTGTGTATGTAGGTCATACACCAACAAGATCACTGGTGGTAAAGTACTGTGCAGCAACATGCCCGGTTAAGGGATCCACCGCCTTATCTCGTCCTGCCACGATAATGACTTTGTCATGTTCTGGTCCGAAGGGTAGGGTAGCAGGTCGACTTGCATTATACGCCTAACATCCCAGCCACAGGACAGCGGCGGACCTATATCATCTATGGGGTCGTTTGGCTACGGTTATCTCTTACCGTCAGGTGAGCCGTGTGTTTGTTTGCCTCTTACTTAATAAAAAACAGAAGATTAATAACTTGATGAAATAGACCTAACGATGATTAAAAAGTGCGAGTAAAATGTGCGAGAAGATAATGTAAACAAAAAACACTTTGTTCGAGTGTAGCTCGTATTACATGACAAATATTTTAAGAAAATACACGGAACATAAAATAAGCGTGATTCTACATCATCCAAAATTCAGAGTTAATGTAGGAAACCATGTAAGTTTGGAACGGACTGTGAATTCGCAGGGTGCGAAGTTAGTTGATTTATGATCCGGATTATTATAAAGAAGATATGATTTATGGTGAGCGAACAACGGTTTTTGGTACAAAAGACATATAAAAGAAAAACATAACAGTGGTAAGTTGCTTTGTTTGCTTTTCAAATTATTTTTCTATGTAAATTTGTAACACTGTAAGTTAATTCGTACATCTACTATTACAAGTGGTTGCCCATTGGTGGAAATTCGACCATAATAACTTTTAATTATAAGTTATCACTACATGGTATAAAACGTTTTATTTCTTACTTTATTACGTTATAAAAGTGCTTAAATCTCTCAAACTACACAACGGATTTTGATGCATTTTTTTAATAGAAAAAGTGTTTAAATAGCAATGTTTTTATGTATATTTTATACCCGTGCGAAGCCGGGTCGATCCGCTAGTACAATAAAAATTATGAAAATATAATTCTCAAACATTATTAAGCTTCCCAACTACTATTTTGTTTCCAAACATTATGAATATAGTTTGTGCGCCATCTATGATCTTTTATCGTTATCAATATTTTTGTTTGTGTGGGTCAAATATATGGTAGTATGTGTAATATTTTATTTATTGATTTAATGCACTTTCTAAGCATTATTACTGAAAAATACTAGCGTTCTGCACTTCTCCTACATATAAGTTATAAATGTGCCAAATTTACACTCCTCCGTCCACGCTATTCTACGCTGAATAGCGTGGCAGCGTGAATAAGTCGCGGGCAAACAGCTATTATTGCGCGTCCGTAATTGTTTTATACACATTACTATTTTTCGTTAATTTCTTTTTGTTTATTTACGTGTTTTTTTTATGTAAGTGCATGGAATTATGAAAGGATATTGACGAAATTGTTAACTGTATAAATTTATAATGTCAACTAAATTTCACAGTATCCAAAAGTCTCAGTTATTTTAGAAAGCAGGGCCATGGATGTTCGCAACGGGCTGTGAATCCGGAGGGTGCGAAGTTAGTTGATTTATGATCCGGATTATTACAAAGAGGATATGATTTATTGTGAGCGAACTTCGGCTCATAATAAAAGACATGTGAAGGAATAATACAAGGTACTGCAATATTCCATAGGTTTTAGTGTCAATTTGTAAAATAAAGTATCCTTACACCCATATCCCGAAGAGGTAGGCAAAGGCACAGCCAGTTTACCCACGACTAGTCGAAGATACTATGTCCTACAATGTGATAGGTGGCAAGCCTATCGCCAACATAGCACATTTCCAATCGTGGATAACGTTGCTTTTGTTAGAAAATTGAAAATACAGTTTTTCGTTTTTTGTTTGAACCTGGTACCTTAAAAAATCAAGTCCATCGTCGGAACGCTAGACGTCGCGTCAAGGGCGATTTTATTTGTAACTGGATTTTACAATATGTTTGGTATGCTGGTCATTATTTGTAACAGTTTTTTAAGGTTCCATAACTGAATCGCAAGAAAGGTAACCCTTATAGATTCAAATATAAAATAAGCCTTTATTTGGCTAATTCCGCGTGACACTGCTCACGCGGAATTGTTGGCGAAGGACGTGACAAGTGCTTTTGTTTCCCGTGTTCGGACTCTATTTGTGATCTGCTTGCGGAGGTGCGAGGTGGGAACTTAAGGTAGGATTGTCACATGTGAAGAACGTGTCAATTTACATTGTTTCCCGAGCTCTTCCTTTATTCGTGTGTTGGTCGCGGAGGTGGGCGGTAAGAACGTTAGTTAGGTTTGTCACATTCTGTTTCATTTGGAGGATTATTTGCCACAAAAGTTACACTGGTTACGCGGAATTAGCAAAGTAAAGGCTTATTTTACATCTGTTACAATAGATTTCCGCAAAGTAACGCCTGATTCAATAAAATACCTTATAGATTCGACATGTCCATCCATCCTTACGTCCGTATATACGAGTAGGAATGTGACAATCGTTTAATTTCCAAACATTAGTGATGTTTTCTGTGAACTGCATTATGATTTTAAAAAATATGATTTAAGAGGAAGCGCTCTCTATATATTGTTTATAGATAGATTTATAAAAATGACGTTGAAGATTTTGGTGTTACCATTTCTTTTCAACGTTAATATTTTAAAGATGATCACTTCCAGAGAAGTAAATTATGTGCCTTTCTAACTTTTGAAATAAATGAATGGGAAATTCAAAAACATGTCTTCTGCGCATTATAATGAAAACTTTCAACGAAAATTGAACGACATAAATCAGCAGACATAAACCCTGTAAATACAATGATATGAAAAACTAAGCAACTTTTTGTGGTTCGAATTAAGTTAGTATTTTGAAACACCCAATAAATATCAACATCTTATATTATGTTATATTATATCCTTATTCAATGCTTGCTGATACGGAACCCTGAATGGGCTAGTCTGCCTTGCACATGGCCACTTTGTTTACTTGTTAGTTTTTTTCATAGTATCTACCCCGCCACGTGTTATCGGATCCTCCGGACCCAATAATCGCGTCAAACGCCATACTCCCTCCTCCCAACCCGAACACAAATTCACAAAACATCACACTACACCAGCGGTCGGCAACCTTTTGGCGGGCAAGGGCCACATGGCGGCACAATAAACTAAAGTGTGGCTCACACTTGTAATATTTACCCTAAAAGCCAAATATACCTACGTATAATTGGTCATGTCCCATAGAAAAAATAAAATAGGCGGAGAGAAGCGCGTTCTTAAGGCTGAATCTACACTATATTCCGTATATTATGCGGTCAAGCGCGTACTTTTATAACTTATTTTCAAGACATTCACGGGCCGCAATAAGATGTCGGAGGGCCGCGGGCCGCGGGTTGCTGACCGCTGCACTACACCGTCACCATCGGTCTCGGCTACGAAGACCTCTCTTGCGCCCGGCGTTTTACGCAGAGCGACGAGCTGCCACTACTCTTCCATCGAGTCCACCCAGTAACCAGAACGCAGCCCCAAGTCGAGGTACGGTTTCCCGGGAGACAGCCCTTGTTGTTGGCGTTGGCGTAACAGTCCAATCCATTTAAATAATGATGTCTTGGGCTGAGCACTCTGCTCGGCCCACAAAGCTCGGTGAAGTTGTAAAAACCGCGAAGTTACCAACAAGTTAGTCATACAAAAAAAAAAAATATTCTATACATGTGAATCTAAAAATTTGTAACGAGATTGTGTTTGTTTGTAACTAGTGTTTTTAATTGCAATACGTATTTGTGATTTTATGTGATGAAACATATTATAATAATGAAAAGTAAACACATAAAAATATAATATGTTTATTAAAATAATATATTTTTTCAGTTTACAGTTATTCGGAATAGAGATATAAGTACTGATGTTATGTCAAACTAATATGTTGTATCTTCACGCCCATATCCCCGAAGAGGTAGGCAGAGGTACAACAAAGGCACCCACGACTAGCCGAAGATACTAAGTCCCACAATGTGATAGGTGATAAGCCTATCGCCAACCGGGCACAATTCCAATCCCGACCAACATTTTTTTTATTAGAAAAATCCAATTTTCTTTTTGTTGGCCGACCCGGGATTCGAACCCGGGACCTCATGCTGTCAAGTCCAACACCCGGACCGCTAGACCACAGAGGCGATTAATAACTACTAATATGTTGTAATATGTTGAACGTAATATAATAATACGTAATATGTTGTTGAACTAATATGTTGTAATTCAGTTTTTACTACATAAGCCGCTTAAGAGTATAGAGTATTTTTATGCGCATTTTTCCTAAATTAAATATATTTAATATTTATTTTCATCGTAATGGTTCGGTTTCTTTTGTAGAATAAGCCATTTGCCTTCTTACCAGGCAGCTCGTAAAAAGGCGAGCATAGGCTTACCGTCACTAGCACCGTGACATCTGACTAGCTGGTAGAGTTCTGCAGCGAATCGTCCGGATTGGTAACACCGCCTTACCTATTCCTGCCGCCTTAACATTTGGCAACGCACCACTACCGCCTTTTAACTGCTTTCACCTATCCCCATGTTTATTTTTATTAAATTACATCAGCAATAAACTAAAAAGTATTAAATAAAAAATAACTTTGTTAACAAAAGCCGATTTCAAAACTAAAAAATAATAAAGATTTAATATTAATTATATACTACATACCTCGTTGCCAAGCCTTAAACTAGCAATTATAGGTATTAAATTGGCTTGGCATTGACTTCAAACCTATAAGTAAATAGCACATATAAATAATAGGTATATTATTAATATTAAATCTTTATTATTTTTTAATTTTTAGTTTTGAAGTCGGTTTTTATTTATATAGTAATTTTTTAAAAAGTTCTTCTTACACAAATTATCATACAGTAGTTAACATCATCTGTCAACCTTTAAATATTGTGTAAGAGCGAATTAGTGTAAAATTCCAGAAATTAAAAAACTATTGTTTACCTGTTTCGCTTTCAGCCGATAAAAAATTACTACTGCAAAATATTGTTAATTAATTCATTGTTAATTAATTAAAAAATCGCGATAAAAAATTTTGATCGCCGGATTTTTGTTCATTGATCAATTCTATAGGTGCCTGAATGTTTTCATTTTTTAATTTTCATATTTAATAAGTTTAAATAATATTTATTTATTAAAGGTCCAAAGTGGGCGGAGCTTACGTAAGCGAGAGTTCCCGTTATCGGCCGTATTTTCAACCCTCTAGAAAAATTATAAATATTGGTCCTAGCGTTCCGGGAGGTAGTACTTGTTTTTAGAAAATTTCTTCTTCTTTATGGATCTTTTTTTAAATTTCGAAAACTTTTAATACTTTTAGAGATATTTGCAAAAAACAAAACCCTTTCTTTCTTTTTTTACTAATTTTTTTATAATTTTTGCAATCAAAACTTCAAATTTTTCAAAAAAGTTTCTAAATGCGATGACGAATCGAATGACACCTCGATCATAATTTTCCGAAGCGAGCTAAAAACTTTTGACACATGGCACATGTTGACTAGACTATTATTAATACACACATTTTTAAGATTCTATTTTAGCTTTCTGGCTATAAAGCAGTTAAAGCACTGACAAACAATACAGAACGTTTAGGCCAGCAGTAATCAACTAAATATTAGCAAAAAAATGATATTTAAACTAAAGTTGGAAGCTCACAAAAGCCTTAAAAATATTAAACCATTATATTATCATTTTCATGAGAATACCTCATTCAAAACCAACCCCATGTATCTAGAGGCGTAAATATTTACTAAGGTAACTAACTCAATATTAGCCGAAGCCCAACCAAGCTTCCAGCTACATTCACCTATTCGGTCCCAACTTTGAATTCAGCACGACACCGACACTAAGTTCGTATGAATCACTCCACTTCACATTCGAGTTATTCAACTATAAAGTAGTTTACATATTCTACGTATCTGAAATTAAACTTCAATTGTGACTGGCGTAATCAGTCAAAGGTCAATTTCTTTCATAATCTTCTCAACCAGCATGGATTCTCATAAAAAAATATCCAGGTTTCGTTCAGACTCTACTGAAAAGTTAGCCCAGTGCTGTCACTCGTTTTTACTTTGGACACCAATGGTAGTAACGGTGCGTTGCCAACCTAAAGCCGGGATGTTATGCCTCGAGCAAAAGTCAATGGCTATACTCGTATTATCTTCCTAACCGGAATACGTCAACGGCAAATGCTGACGTTATGGCGGCAGGAATAGAATAAGGTGGTACCAATATGGGCGAGTCGCTGCAAAACTCTACCACCTAGTCATATATCGCGGTGTTATTGACGGTAAGCCTATGCTCGCCTTTTACGAGCTGCCTGGCAGGGAGGTAGATGGTCTATTCTGCAAAGGAGCCCGGCTCGACACGAGGATAATTATACACCGGGGAAAGTGACAAATGTCTAACCGATAAAACTACGTATTCAAATGGATGGAGAGTCATGCAGCTGTGCTGATCACCAGGTGTCCTAGGATACCTATCTGCCTTTCCTGCCGCCATAATGACTATATCGGTTACGGTTCGGAGGACAAGGTAGCCGCTGCGCAATTGGCAACACCCCGGACAGCGACATACCTCAAACATCTACGTCTATAAGCTGCGGTTATCTATTACCATCAAGAAATCTGCGTGTTTGTTCGCTGCCTTTTTCAATAAAAAATAAATAAATTCAAAATCTTTTCTATATCAAAATTGTGAATATTTGTTGTAATATTTCGCGTAAAATATAAACCATGTAGAGAGGCATATACAGATGCCAGGGTAACTAACGTTACATTCGCTTAAACTAGGGTTACCAACTATCCCCCCAAGAGTCCGAGCCTTGTCGTAGCGGGGAGGCTGAGTAACTGGGGTCGAGCCGGGGCCCCGGTGAAACTAATACAGACTAGGAAGGGCGCTCCTCAGTACCCCTCTCTGTCCAAGACGAGACACGAGGAGCGCACACAGGGTGGTGGGCCTTTGGACTTACGTGGATTGGCGGCCTCCAGGCCTGCGGAGGAGGGGGGCCGGCCTTCCATCTAGCCCGCCCGGTCGCGATGGGGTTGCGGCAGGTACGGGGGTGCCTGTCGCCACTGGAACCCCCGAAGTGGTGTACGCTGTGTCTCCGTGTACTACTTCAGACAACATGCGGCCCCCTGTTGAGAGGGGATCGCGAGATCCAGCGCCGCCGGGGCAGCGGAAGTGTGCCAAGGCGTCCTCACAGCCCCGGTAACTGGCGAAGGGCTGGACACCGTAGGGTTTTAGTCAGTCTGACATAACCCGCCACTTCCCCCGAAAGTGGCGGGCGGG
This sequence comes from Calephelis virginiensis, assembly GCA_002245475.1. NCBI lineage: Eukaryota > Metazoa > Arthropoda > Insecta > Lepidoptera > Riodinidae > Calephelis > Calephelis virginiensis. The sequence continues at coordinate 27,355 of NJDC01007334.1, forward strand.
TATCCATGATGGATTTCCCCAAGAAAAAAAAGAAGGGTACCAACTATACTGTTAAAAAGTTTTTTAGTGTTCTTTTCTACATTATACTGTTGAACGAGAATAATATATTTAAAATACGGTACTCATAATCAACAAAATGAATGGCAAGAGGATAAAAATAGAGCAACTATTAATTTTAAAAAAATAAGCTCCTCATTTTTTTAATTTTAGGTATAATTGTAATGAGACGTATGAAGTTTAAAAAATACGTTAATAAGTAGTTTGAAAAATCCTAAAATATATGCAAGTATTAAAAAATACAACAAATACAATACTTTAAATTTTTCTAAAATACTCTTCAATATTCGTCTCAGACCTTATTACTTTCTACTTATACTTTATTTCTTCTATACAAATTTGTCAACCCTAGCTGAAACATGTTCAAGCTTCATGCAACTACATATTATATCGACAGCAACTTCAAACTCAGCGCAACACCGACACCAAGTTCGTACAAATCGCTCCACTTCACATTAAAATTATTCGACTATGAAACACTAGTTTATAACTAAATGTTTTACATACTGATTCAGTTAACATTTCGACTCATTTTACATTTATCACTGGAAGCCTTTGTGTTCAAGTTATAATTAAACAAATCTCAATTATGGCAGAAATATGATAACCCTATCGCCCGCTAGAGAAACATATAATTTTGTTTAGAATAATGACCTTTTTATAGTCGCTCGTATCAGTTAGACTAGGTAATGAAATCTGTAATTACTTGCAGGAATCGGTAGAGGAATGCCACTGGACTTATTTCTGATATTAGTCATCGTCCCCCGACCATCGATCAAAGCTCTAGCTACTAAGTAGAAGTAAAAAGATTAGATTTTTAAATAACTAGAATTTGCTATGAGCAAGAGATAGGTTCGTCAGATTTGTAAGCTAATGCCACCACAGGCTGAAGGCGAAACCACGATGAATGAACAAGATGAAGGGGGGAAGGGGGAAGAGATAGAGGGGATCAAGTTGATACGGAGATTGAGAAAAATAAGAATTGCAGGTTAATTCTAGCCTAGAGGGAGCCTCATACCCTCTACTTTTTGTCGTAGCAAAGTAGTAGTAAAAATACTAGAGTAATCGATAAGGCAAGTTACAGACATAATACTGATTGCTTTATATTTGTCAACTTTTAGGAATCTCTATTAATTTTAAAGAAAGAAAAAATGTCGTCCCCGACAGGATTTCAACCTAAACCTTTCGTCTCAAGCCGACGAATGCTTTAACCATTTGAGTTACTGAGTATACAAATCCTGCGGCGAAATTTTAATTTATTTTCTTAACCGTCACCGCGGGTAGTTTTGTCCTATAGATACACAGTTCTGGGTACCTACTAAATGGCTTTATCGTTAAAGATGAAATTCACATTTATAATAACCATTATTTTCATTTCTCACAAGTCATTTTTATTTTAGCACTTGCCCAGTGCTTGGATTAGATTTTTACATACATATCTTCACGCCAAGTCCCTTACGGGGTAGGCAGAGAGTATCGAGTTAGATTTTTATAAATTTTAAAGACAGAAAAATATCCTGAAACCTTTCTTCTCAAGCCGACGAATGCTCTATATAAGCCATTTTTTAGAATCTGTAGGGGAAAGCAACTGCCCCTCTCCCCCTTCCCCCTTGGCGACGCTCTTGAATACGTGGTGTAAAACACAGTACTAGGATAATATGAGTAGGCGGTAAAATTAAAAAAAAAGTATCTTCACGCCAATATCCCCGAAGAGGTAGGCAGAGGCACAACCAAGGCACCCACGACTAGCTGAAGATACTTAGTCCCACAATGTGATAGGTGGCAAGCCTATCGCCAACCGGGCACATTTCCAATCCCGACCAACATTTTTTTTTATTAGAAAATTGGAAAAATCCAATTTGTTGGCCGACCCGGGATTCGAACCCAGCATGAGGTATGCAATCAAGTCCAACAACCGGACCGCTAGACCACAAAGGCGACAATTAAAATTATGCCATGTGAGTGAAGCTCACTGCCATATTCCCGTGTGAAGATAGGGTAGGTAGACTCATGCAATGAGTTTAAAATTCAGTTTGATAAAATAGGGTAAATATTATTAACTTACGTGACGAATTCTTTTATCAGGAAATCCATTGTACACCGTCAGAAATGAAATAAAATAAAATGTAAAACTAAATCAATCCTTTATTTAATACATTACAAATATTAATTTAAATTACATTAATTAACTTAGAGCCTAATTACACGTTTCACAATCATTTATGTGTATATGAACGTAAATGACTTACGGCCAATGTTAATAATGTATCTCAATCTAATGGATTTTAAGCAATCTAGATAGCTGCGTATCCGGCGGCCAATCCCATACCTAATTGCCATATTTATCCTGTCCACAGATATGTTATTGGCGATAACATAAAAATGGATCAAAATATCAATCTTGGACAGCAAGTTTTGGATTAGGATTGATTATTATTGGCCGTTAAACAATAGCCTTGAAACTAAATATGTACAAACTATGACAAAAGGTTTCATTATTTTAACTTCTTTAAATTACAAACTATTCCTTGACAATTGAGGTATAGTTCTACTGTTTCAAATATGCGCTTCGGATTTTCGAAGCTTGACGAATATAGCCGAAGCGCAAAATTTATATAGTACTACTGTAATGACTTATGTTTAGTACTAGAAAACTTTATAGCAAGAGATTAAGCAGATGAAATAAATCGATCTAAAATCACTAGATTGCCTGTGTGTTCAGCTATTTCCCTCTTTTAATCGATATATTGACAAAGCAGTTTTCGACTAGTCTTTTTTTATATATGTTCTCCTAGTTAACTGGATCAATCTGGATATAGAATAATAGACATATTTCCAAAATGATTCAAAAATCATGAGATCAGTATCGAATGATGAGATCTTAAAAAAATCAAGCTTGCTTTTCAAATTATACAGGCGCACTAATTTATTTGAATGGAATTCAAAATTGCAATTTGCACACGTTTTTCTGATGAAACTTTAAAATGATACATGGATAGAAATATCAACATTTGAAATTAAAATCTGTTTTTTATAGTTTTACTTTCACTTTAATTCCACTTTACTGGATATCAAACATGGATATACTTCAATTCATTATTGAATTACAGCTGTAACTTATACTTGATCATGAATTGTTATAATTTCCAATAAAAAATTATTGAAACAAACAAAATTGTACAAATATGTGTATTATGATTAATTTTTTAATTCAATATGATCACAACTTCGGACCAGCCAGCAATAATGTGAAATATCTTTTCTGTCAAGACTGTCCTTGGACCGATTTGTGTTATGTTTGCCCATGGATGACAAAGTTCACCGGGTCAGCTAGTTATCTATACAATGTCATGTCCTTCTTATATTTATTACATATCCAAAAGGTTGTGTGTTTGTTAACATTTTAATATTTATTTTAATAAATCCTATTAATATTATAAATGCGAAAGTTTGTAAGTATGGATGTATGGATGTTTGTTACTCTTTCACGCTCGAATGGCTGAACGGATTTGTCTGAAATTTGGAAGACAGATAGATTGTGACCTGGATTAACATATAGGCTATTTTTAATCCCGATCGCACACCGGGTTTCTGTGAAAACGCGGGCGAAGCCGCAGGTAGCAGCTAGTTAAACATAATATGAAATACAACATTTATAACACAACACAAAAGTTTTACTCGTCTGTGACAAGCAAAAGAGACGAAGCATGCTGCATGACAATGGACAAGTTAGAGAGAGAGCGCGATACGCTCCCTCACTTCCCTGCTTATATCCCTGCCAATACTTGCATGAATACTCAAAGTTCTGTTCGAAACAACAACAATGTGTTTATAAATATTCTTTTTTTTCTTATTTGTATATCCCAATTATTGACGTTTCATTTTATTTATCTGTACATATAAATAAAAATCAAATGCTGTTCGTTAGTTTTGCTCGAAAACGCTTGGACGGATCAGGATAGGGTATCTATTTTTTGAAGGTAAGAAAATTCTAAAAGGTAATCAAAATGGAAAAAAACTATAGGTACAAACTGGCAATAGGAAGTTCCTGGAACAGATAATTTGTTATTTAAAATATTATTATCGCTGACCTTCATTCGACGACAAAGAATATTGAACAAGTTCAGTTTTGCATACTGTATTGCCAAGCCTTCGTGAAATTTCATTGTAAATTAGAATTAAACGCATCTATATTTTTCCGCGAATATCAATTTATTAAGTTCTTTTATTTTAATTGTAAAAACTGATAATTGCGTTTACAATTTCGTGAAAAATACCTATTGTGTATTTATATAAAATATTATAAATATTAATGTTAAAATTATTATTCATGATTAAGTAATTATAAGTAAAATTGCCTAAAAAATGCCTAATCATGAATAATTGTGCGTACATTTACAATTAATGATTTTGTTCCGATATTTATAATGCTTTTGAAAATTACGACGTCTTCATGGTGATTTAATTATTCATAAACGTTAATTGCTATTTCAAATATAATAATAACGCCTCATTTCAGTTTTGGGATAAATTTCAAATTTTCTGCTAAAATGAATATTAAACTAACTATTCTTAGATCTTAAATTTCTAATTTTGTTTCTTTACCTACTACGGATTTTCTTCACCAAAAGTTTGGTAGCAGAAGGAACTGCTTTTACAAAAAAAAGACATGCATTTTTATACTAGATAGAATTTTTACACAATTTGTTTACAACATTGTGTTTAGTTGAAAAACAGATTTTTGAGTACACAGTACACACAACAGAACTTGAGAATCGAACTCGGGACCTCATGTAATTAAAGCCAACACCAGACCATTACACCACAGAGGCGATATACAAATAAGTAAATATACAGATATATTTATTACGCCTACGCACAGGATACGGCGAACACTAACTTTGGTTAATTCAGAAATGTCTAATTTTCTCCATAGTAATAACTTCTTAAACTAATCTCTGTTAAAGAATTATCTCTCAAATTCCTTATTTACTTCCTTTCTCCCAATTTCATATCTTAGAGAGTTTAAAAACTGTTCTCAATATATTTTGAGATTGTCATTATAGTTGTACGAAAATCAGTCTTTTAAAGACTTATCTGAGGAACTAGTTACCCGTTATTATAAATGCGTGTTGTCAAATTCGTCTATATTGATTGTGGGATACTTCATGTCGATCCCTCTCAGATACTTTGTAAGGTATTCTTCGACTTCTACTTTCATTTCATCATCAAAATGTGATATCCAACTGCCCGATTCACCTGCAAAAAAACAAATTAAAATTTAATATTTGTATAGATATTCAATTGCCCGATTCGCCTGTAAAAACAAAACTTTTTTGTAAAAATTGAATAATTGTATAGACGTCGAACTGCAAGATTCGCCTCTAAAAAAGACTTTATGTAAAAATGGAACAATCACATAGATATCCATCTACTAAGTTCGTCATTAGAAAACAAAATCTCTTTGTAGAAATGGATTAATTGTATAGATATCCAAGTTCTAGATTCGCCTTTAAAAAACAAAACTTTTTAAAAAATTTGGAATATGAGTATAGATGCATTTCATACACCTTAAATAAAAAATCAAGCCCTTTTTAGCTTGGTTATCGCAGTACTCGTGAATAGATATACCAATTTTGCTAAAATTTTTGTTGTGTTAATTATTGTCAGGAAAAGATACATATTAAAAAAAACCTGGGTTGGGTCAATGTCTGTCGGCTCTGTTATAAGCGTCAAAAAATGCCTGTTTATTTCACATAAATCATTCAAGAGATTATAAAATCTACTAATATAATATCACGACATAGTATGAAACAAAGTCGCTTCCTCTGTCCCTATGTCCCTTTGTATGCTTAAGTCCTTAAAACTACCCAGCTGGTTTTAATGCGGTTTTTTAATAGATAAAGTGATTGAAGAGGAATGTTTCTATGTATATTTTAAAATTATAAAAGGAACTCAAAGGACTTGTTTCTTTTATAAACATATATATATATAAATTTCGTGTCACGTTGTTTGTCCGCGATGGACTCCTAAACTACTTAACCGAATTCAATGAAATTTACACACCGTGTGCAGTTTGATCTAAGATAGGATAGCTTACATCTCAATTTATGATCAAAAAATTATCATCCGAGCGAAGCCGGAACAGGCAGCTAATAAATATATGTTACAAAAATATGTAGCTAAATATTAAACGGTCGTAGTGTCGGCGTTTCTTTTGAGGCCAGCGAACAAGCACACGCCTCTTTTGATCAAAAAGACAACCGTGGCATGTAGACACCATAAATGTTAAAGGTGCGTTTCTGCGCTGACGGGATGCTAGGCCTATTGTGCAGGTCTACTGGAAACCCTACCCCCCAGACCAAAATATGTACAACTACCCAGTTTAAATAAATAAATATTGAAGAAGAAAAAACATTTCTATACCTCTTACAGAAAATCAGTTACGTCTTAGGGTATTTTTATTCTAGGCTTACCTTTTCGAACAAACTGTACTCCGTCCTTGTCAGTAGTATTGTTAACATTCTTATTTTTCCTAAGACTAGAGAAACTTAAGTGATCTGCTAGTTGGTCGATTTCTTCATCAGAATAATCCTTCTTTCCTAAGAAATCCGCGACATTACGGATCATTTTTGGTAAATCCTGTAGAAATTAAACTTTGCTTATAAGACAATACTACTATTATCTTGGTCATAATTTAAATGCTAATTTTAACAAACTTCGAAAAAAGCAGGGGTTGTATGTTCGAGCCCTATTTATTTTTTTTGTTTCTGTCATTAGATTTCTCCGCCATTCCAGAACCGATTTTAAAAATTCTCATTTTATTTGAATAGGTGTACTTTCGAGATAGTATTTTTTCCACCAAGTCAGGGTCTAATGGTGAAAAGCCAAGGAAATCGGAAAAAAACCTATTTTTTAAGTACTTAAGTGTACTTAAAAAATAGTGTTAAAAAAAACTAAAAATATTGTTAAGGTACTTAAGTGTATCGTCACATATTGAAATTGCAGTCGGAATTTTGCACTTTAAAAATAATAACGGCCCCATCTCTCACGAGTGAAATAATTCATACGAATAAAAATCTCCTGACGGCGTATGTGCAGGATAATCTTTTTTTTATAATATTGGAAGGCAAACAATCAGACGGATTTCCTGATAGTAAGAAATTCACGCCGCCTTAAGACACTAAAGGTGGTAATGGTGCGTTGCCAACCTGAGGCCAGGGTGTTAGACCTCGAGCAAAAGTAAGTTTACGGGCTACCTATATCTCCAAATCGGAACACGTCATGACGTTATGGCGGCAGAAATAAGTAAGGCGGTGGTACCAATCCGGGTGAGTCGCTGCGAAACTTTACCACATAGTCAGATGTCACGGTGTTAGTGATGGTAAGCCTATGCTCGCCTTTTGCGAGCTGCCTGGCAGGAAGGCAGATGGTCTATTCTGCAAAGGAGCCCGGACCAACACGGGGATCAATCTATAAAACTACTACACCGATTTGGATCTAATTTTGTAATTATCTATAATTTGGTCCTATTTCAAAGATAAAATAGTTTTTGTTGCGATATCTCAATGGATTCTGGAACTACAACAAAACAACTTCCATACGCGGAGGAAGCACTGGACAATAGCTAGTTATTCCACTACTGCTGCTAATCAGACAAGGTGGTAGAGTCTGCAATTACTTGCCTAATTTAGTATAAGTGTTTCCAAGGTAAAGGGTGGCTAAAAGTTACATACAAACATAATCATCAAATACAAAAAAAACTTGAGATTTTAGTAGTAATTGTATTCTGGGTGCTCTGAGTTTTTAGTAATACTGTTAGTGGTGTGTTCGGTGCAGCTGGATATATTTCGGGTCTTTGACTTCTGGTAAGCCCAATCTATTCATAACGTACTGTCTTTCCTGTTTTGTAGCGAATTTTTTTTTGGCGAGAAATTGCAAACTTAAATATTACTATTTGGATTTCTGCAAAGTACCTAACGCCTTCTTCTATCAATTATGGAAAATTTACCTCCAACATATCTTCATAAAACATGAAATGGAGATTTTGATGATTCCTCAATTTCCAAGCCTCGTGAGCGTGTGGTATGATCGGCATCCACGGTACTGTGAACATAATTATACAATTAACTACATCCCGGCTGAAGAATATGGTAGATGTGAGAGGTGCTGTTGTCAATAGGCCACGTTTGTCTAAATGTTGTGATAGGCCACGTTTTTCCTGATGTGGTCAGTAGGCCACGTTTGTCTCTTACCATCAGGAGACCAGTGCATTTGTTCGCTGATCTTGTACTTGAAAAAAAATAAAAGTAAATGAAAGATATAAAGTAAATAACCTAACACAATATTTTTTAAATTTTAAATAGATTCCTAATCATAGCATACAAACAAAAAAATACAGCTGCTTCTAGTACTTAATCGACTCTTTACAGATAAATAAATAAAAAAGTATCTTCACGCCCATATCCCCGAAGAGGTAGGCAGAGGTACAAGCAAGGCACCCACGACTAGCCGAAGATACTAAGTCCCACAATGTGATAGGTGGCAAGCCTATCGCCAACCGGGTACATTTCCAATCCCGACCAACCTTTTTTTTTTAAATTAGAAAATTGGAAAAATCCAATTTTCTTTATGTTGGCCGACCCGGGATTCGAACCCAGGACCTCATGCAGTCAAGTCCAACACCCGGACCGCTAGACCACAGAGGCGATAAATAAATAAATAAATAGATAAATATACCTGGACAAGTCACACGAACTGAATCAATCCCCCAAAATAAGCAAATTATATGCTTGTGTTATGGGTGTTAGTCAATGATTCTAATTCATAGGAATACTTAAATAGATACCAGAATGTATTTAATAAACACTCAGACGCAGAAATGCAGACATCTAAATGTTCATGAGACCAATGCCTGCCCCCGTCGGGAATCGAACCCGAGCCTCACGTTTGGTCGATGTAGTTAGGCGTTTACGTTAGCCACCCGACCAACGAAAAAATAAATAACAAAAATGAGTGGGGTGAAAACAACATAGATTGAAAAAACGTTTTTTTATATTTGAATATGTTACTTTTTAACAAAATAAATTAACCTTCGGAAAGCAGTACATTACGAGTATAAAATAAAATTATTAAACTTAATAATCTACTTATACGAAGTATCATGTAAAGTGAGACGCGCGGCGGCTGCGTGTCGCAATACTAATTTTTAACCTAATGTAGGTACCCTAATCCAGAGATTAGGGTACCTACATTATTTTTTTGATTCGAATTAAAAATGTAACATTCTAGTTTAAGTATCTTCACGCCCATATCCCCGAAAAGGTAGGCAGAGGCACAACCAAGGCACCCACTACTAGCCGAAGATACTATTTTTGGAACGAAGTTCCTTATAGCGCGTTGTGAATGGGGGCTAGACGGAAAAAATCTTACGAAAATGTTGTCACGACACTTTTTGCTATGTGGTCTAGCGGTTCAGTAGTTGGACTTGACTGCCTGAGGTCCTGGGCTCGAATCCCGGGTCGAACAATTTTTTTTTTCATTTCCTTTTTTTTTTATCATTTTAATTTTTTTTATGTTTTTTTATTATTATTTTTTTATTTTATTTTTATTTTATGTTTCTCTGTCTGTCTCTCTCTATAAAAGAGATAGAGATTACTAGAAATTGATAGAGATTGAGAGAGAGAGGGGGGGAGAGAGAACTTCGTTCCATCCGGGTGTCCCTTGACACCTCTCAACTTTTTTTTTATGATATTGGAAGGCAAACACGCATACGGATTTCCTTATGGTAAGAAATTCCCGCCGCCTAGAGACACCAAAGGTGGTAATGGTGCGTTGCCAACCTGAGGCCGGGATGTTAGGCCTCGAACAAAAGTAACCGAACCGGAACACGTCATAACGTTATAGCGGCAGGAATAGGTAAGGCGGTGGTACCAATCCGGGTTAGTCGTTGCGAGACTCTACCACCTAGTCATATTACGTCCCGGTGTTGGTGACGGTAAGCCTATGCTTGCCTTTTACGAGCTGCCTGGCAGGAAGGCAGATGGTCTAATTTGCAAAGAAGCCAACCGGGCACATATCCTATCCCGAGCAATATTTTTTTTTATTAGAAAATAGGATAAACCCAATTTTCTTTCTGTTGCCCGACCCTGGATTCGAACCCGGGACCTCATGCAGTCAAGTCCAAAAACTGAACCGCTAGACCGCAGAGGCGATTTTAGTTTAACATATGATATACTTACATAAATCTTTTCTAAATGCTTCCCAAAACTGCCTGAACGTACATCTCAAAAGGGACTTGCAGGTCATTTTGTGCAAATAAAAGTATGATACAACTACATCTCTGGGATCTCGTGCTACGTAAATTACTTTAGCTGTATTCAGAAGATTCGGCGGGAGAAGAGAAAGAGGTAGATGTGTCTTAATAAATCTAGGAGATGGTGCTTCTTCTAAGGATTTCCAACTGGGGACCCGGGCGGCTTTGTTTAGTCCTTGAAACTGGGCCAAGTTCATGAAGTCCACCTTTATCAATTCGAAGGCTACTTCTGGTATGTGTGAGCTGACCCTGTAAATATTTTAAAGATTAATCTATAATTTTGTATTTTTATGTGAGAAGACATAGAAATAGACAACTAGCACACGGTTCTCCTGGTGGTAGGAAACAACTGTAGTCTACAGACACAACAGGTGTGCAAGTCTGCTGTCTGAACTATTTTCCTGGCCGGAACGCAGAGCCATTATTGTGGCAGGAAAAGATAAGGCAGTAGATGATTCTCGGGAAAGTTGCTGCGCAGAATTTTTTAGGAATATGGCCTATTTTTTATGATATTGCAAGGCAAACAAGCCGACAGATTTCCTGATAGTAAGAAATTCACGCCGCCTAGAGACACCAAAAGTAGTTATGGTGTGTTGCCAACCTGAGGCCGGGATGTTAGGCCTCGAGCAAAAGTACGGTTACCCTACCCTCCGAACCCGAACACGTCAACGGAAAGCACTGATGTTATGGCTGCAGGAATAGACACGGTGGTACCAATCCGGCGAGTTACAGCGAAACTCTGCCACCTAGTAGAATGTCACGGTGTTTTTTTTTATTTATCAGTATGAAAAATAAACATATAAATTACAATAAAGGTGTAACATAATTAATTAGTTAGTAGTTAGGTTAGTGATGGTTAGCCTATGCTCGCCTTTTACGACCTGCCTGACACGAAGGCAAATGGTCTATCTGCAAAAGAACCAGGACTAACACCTTATCTCACCTCTCTTTCTGACAGGAAGGCAGATGATCTATTTTACACTACAAACCCTGATCAATACGGAGAAAAAGTATTAATAGGATTTCTACACGGATTAAAGCATTGGTTGTAAGCATTGGTTTGCAACGATGTGGAATGTAGATTAAATCCAAATTTTTATTATTTAAACAAATAAAAATTAGATTAATTTTATTTTTTTATTATTTTTTAAACAAATCAAAATTAAGATTAAATCTACGTTCCACACGCAAACTAATGTTTTAATACGTATTTAAAAATTTTCTCCGTATTAATCAGGCTTTGTAGTGTAAAATAGAGGTCACATTTGCGATAAGGCGTGATTGGGGCGTGATTACAACTGTCTATATCAGCGGTCGGCAACCCGTAACCCGCAGGCCGCATTCGGCCCGCCGCAACTAACTTGCGGCATATCCGTGAATGTCTTTAAAATAAGTTATAAATATCAATTTTTTCTATGGGCCATGACCAATTATATACAGGTATATTTGACTTATAGGGTAAATATTACAAGTGTGGCTCTCCTTTAGTTTATTTTGCCACCTTGTGGCCCTTGCCTGCCAGAAGGTTGCCGACCGCTGGTCTAGATGATGCTTAAGGGATTCTTCTACTAGTGTTATCAGTAAAAACGAGTCCTTGACATTATTGCATTCCAATTTAAGTTAATATAACATCTTCAATTAACCTCTAAACATATATAATTAAATGATTAAATTAATTATTCTTATGAAATTGTAAGGCTTCAGTTTGTTTGCCCATAATTTGTATGTTTGTAGGTCTGAATTAATAACCCTTATAACAGAAATTTAATTTCCAATAACCCCGACACAACTTTTCTTTAAGCTATAACCCCGATCTCTTCACCTTTCAAATTTTTCAAGAATCCGATCCGGTACATGTATATTCAAAAAAAGCCGCATCGAAATCGATCCATCAGTTCAAAAGTTGTGATGTCATAGATTGTTACACACTTACACACTCCTGTTTATTTATAGCACCCCTCTATTTTTGTCGGGGGTTAAAAATATTCGGTTAAAAGAGATTTACAGAGATATGAACTCACTCTAGCATCGGAAACCTTTCGTATAGAGGTTTTTCTTTCGCTGCTGCGAAGTTCAAGTCATTTTGTAAAAGCCATACCATCTCTTGAGTCCACGTTGTTCCTGTAATGGAAATAATAATAATATTAATCATTTATTTCAAACATTACAACATCCATGTAGTCACGTTTAAAACTATATTTTGAAAAATGTAAAGAAAATATTCCAAACAAAATAAAATAAATAAGTAAGTAAGTAAGTATCTTCACGCCCATATCCCCGAAGACGTAGGCAGAGGTACAACCAAGGCACCCACGACTAGCCGAAGACACTAAGTCCCACAATGTGATAGGTGGCAAGCCTATCGCCAACCGGGCACATTTCCAATCCCGACCAACGTTTTTTTTAAATTAGAAAATTGGAAAAATCCAATTTTCATTATGTTGGCCGACCCAGGATTCGAACCCAGGACCCCATACAGTCAAGTCCAACACCCGGACCGCTAGACCACAGAGGCGATAAAATAAAATAAAAAGAAATAAATTTGAATTAAAATATTCTGGCGACAAGTAACTTATTAATTGAATAATAAATTAAAAGTAATAATTTTTGCTATATTAAAATATTGTTAATAATTAATTATTAATTAATTTAATAAGAAAATATTAAATGAAACTCTACCAGGTTATTAATACTAAAAAGTAATTCCACGCTCGTTTCCCGAAAGATATAGGCTGCGGCACCACAAAGTGATAGTTTCCCGAAAGATATAGGCCGCGGCACCACAAAGTGATAGTTTCCCGAAAGATATAGGCCGCGGCACCACAAAGTGATAGTTGTCAAGCCTATCGCCAACTGAGTACTTGTTCAATCCCAGACAATGTTATTTTTATTAGAAAATTGAATATACACATTTTCTTTTCTTTTTTTTTACCGAACCCGTGAATCGAACCCAACTCCGTCCAGTCAAGTCCGACGCTGGACCACTGGCCAATAATTGGCTATTATTACTATTACTAATTTATTTACATTGCCACTGAAAACTAATATGTTTGGCATTTACTTATATTCCTACCAAAAATTGCTATTTATTTATTTACATTTCAGGTCGAATTCGATTACCGGGTCGGACAACTCCAAATGTGACTACCAATTTTATAATGAAAAAATGTTTTTGGGGATGGAATATGTTGCCCAGTTGGTGATAGATTCGTTTATGGCCTGGTTGTACCTCTTCGGAGATACGGTAGTGAAGATTGTTATTTCCTATATACGTAGGTCATGCGTTGATTATTAATCGTATTTTTTTCAATAACCCTTGACTATAAACCTACATATTTAAACCAAGATTTATCTCGATTACGTCAGTTTTCAAAAGAAATCCGCATCGAAATCGGTCCATACTTTCTAAAGTCATGATGTCACAATGCAACACACACATACACACACATTTTTCACATATAACATCCCTCTCTTTCAAAAGTGTGTACTTATGGAAAAGAATGAAAAGGATAGAAATAAATAAATGTAAGGTAGCCGGTAGACTAGCACTAGCAATAGATTTAACATTCCAACCACAGCACAGCGGTGCACCTATAACATGTATGGTCTATAGGCCAAGGTCATCTCTTACCAGCAGGAGAACCGGGTGTTTGTTCGTATTAATTATTTAAGGATATTAAATTTAAGATATCAACGCGTCAGTAACATCTATGGTATCTTGGGAGGCAGTAAAATAAACACAAAGACAATAAAATAATAAATAAATATGCCTTGGCAAGTCACACAATTTGAATCTAACCCCAGAGTAAGCAAATTATATGCTTGTGTTATGGGTGTTAGTCAACGATACTAATACATAGAAATACATAAATAGATATCAGAATAAATTTAATAAACACCCAGACCCGGAAATTCAGACATCTAAATGTTCATTACACAAATTCCTACCCCCGTCGGGAATCGAACCCGAGCCTCGCTATTGGTCGGTGTAGTTATGCGTGTTCGCTAGCCACTCGACCACCGAGCCGGTCAAAAAAAGTAACGTATAATTAAAAAAATATAAAAAAATGTCACATAACTGGTTGAAAACAATGAGAGCAGTTATATTTGACCAAAGCAGCCAAAAGTTACCTCTTGATAAACAATCGCTTGAGATAAGCGATATCAGTGTATAGAATGTCCCTACTTTAGCGTAGGGTTGTCATATTTTATGTATATTTAAGCTACAAGTACTAAATAAACCAGAGGCTGTATATTTTTATGATATTGGAAGGCAAACAAACTGACGGATTTCTTGGTGGTAAGAAATACACGCCGCCTAGAGACACCAAAGGTGGTAGTGGTGCGCTACCAAAGTTAGGCTGGGATGTTAGGCCTCGAGCAAAAGTAAGTTTACCGACTACCTTATCCTCTGAACCGGAGCACGTCAAAAGCAAGCGCTGACTTTATAACTGCAGGAATAGGTAAGGCAGTAGTACCAACCCCGGTAAGACTCTACCACCGAGTCAGATGTCACGGTTTTAGTGATGGTAAGCCTATGCTCGCCTTTTACGAGCTGCATGGCACAGGAAGGCAGATGCTATATTCTCCAAGGAAGCTCGGACCAACACGGGGAATATTTGTTTCGTTCACAT
>NJDC01007337.1:3949-18585 GCA_002245475.1 Calephelis virginiensis
CATTAGTTTTTCCGGTCTGGATTACAGCGTGAGGCTAACGAGTGCAATTAGGTCAGAATTATGAGAGCGGTCTCTTGGCTTTGTGCTGGAGCATTTTATATTCATTACCTCACCTCCATTGTGCTAGGCTGAGCCAGTCCACAGTTGGTACGATTTAAACTGCCGATTATTATATAACCACAAGATAACTGCTCTAAGCCGACTTAAGGCAACTATAGAATCTAAAGTCTCAGTATATTCAGAAAATAAACATACTTTTGAATAGCCGCTCCAATCTCGTATTATTGCAAATTTAACAACTTATTGTACATTATCTATACATATAATAAAATTTAGTCTATCTTATCTTAATGTACATGAAATATCAAAAAAGAATTATTGCTGTGTGTTGTATATAGAATACTTGGTCCCCGTGTTGGTCCGGGCCCCTTTACAGAATAGACCATCTGCCTTCCTTGCCAGGCAGTTCGTAAAAGGCGAGCATAGGCTTACCGTCACTAACACCGTGGCATCTGACTAGGTGGTAGAGTTTCGTAACAACTCGCCCGGATTGGTACCACCGCCTTACCTATTCCTGCCGCCATAACGTCATGAGGTGTTTCGGTTCGGAGGGTAAGGTAAAGTAAGTTTACCGGCTGTAAACTTAATTTTGCTCGAAGCCTAACATCCCGACCTCAGGTTGGCAACGCACCATTACCACCTTTGGTGTCTCTAGGCGACGTTAATTTCTTACCATCAGGAAATAAGTCTGCTTGTTTGCCTTCCTATATCATAAAAAAAACCCAAAACTACGGTTTCTGTTGGTTTACTTTTCACGTAAAAACTACTGAACATGCTGTTACCAAAATACGTTGTGTAGTTGTATCTGCTATAATACTCGGGTTACTAAATGTGTACATTAATTAAATTATTTTGTAATACAAACATGGTTTTATAATAGTTTTTATAGTAGAAGTAAGTGGCAGTTTTAAAACAATGTAGGCACATTTTTTATTCAATAAGACAGAAAACAAATATACCTATAGCTGACCTGACGGTCAATAATCACAAATATTGCTATTCAATTTTAGGAATTCTTAATCTGAAGTTTAAGCTAATGTAAGGCTTAATTAATAGTGTTCATAAACACAGACTTAACAAAAAAACACATTGGCACCTAATTTACCACGATTAAATGTAATGTAAATTCTAGTTGAATCTTATTTTTTAGTAAATTTAATTCAAATCTATATATCTGACTATATTGGTTAGTTTAATTTTTTCTCGTAATGTGCACAATGAGATAAACCTAGACGCAGCAATTAGCTTGGTTTTATATTGGGACATTCTTGTATGGCATACTAACATATCCAACCATATTGTGGTATGCAAATATTTTAAAATTTAAAGAAATGTTATGAATGTGTTACGTGCCAGAAAGTTCATAATTACTATTTTTTTTTAAATTGGATCAAACTGCCTATTGTACCTAATCCTAATAATATTATAAATACGTGAGTTTGTATGTTTGTTTGGTAATCCTTCACGCAAAAACTGTTTAGCCGATTTTTGTGAAGTTTCGCACACATATATAGGGTAATTTAATTACATAGGATAGTTCGTATCCCGAAAATTTTTTCCTGTGGAACGACTAAACCCGCGGGTAACGCCGCAGCCAACAGCTAGTATATTATAAGCTTCGTTACTTATTACAAATAACTTTAAAGTGCGATTAAGTTTGACCCTTTTCACCGGAAACTACGAGTATCACCCTTCTCAATCCTTGCAAGTCTGAAGTTGTTGCTGCAAAAAAAAACTCCACAGCAACCAAAGCAACTTTATTTATATTAATTTTATTTATTAGTGTTTCAGAGTTTCTGCAAAAAAGTCGTTTACACTAGAATACAAATATTTTTTTTTTGTAACAGCGAGTAAAACACTTATAAGGTATTTGCAACTAGTAGGCTAAAATACGAAAAATCATCGCTTGATGTTGAATTTAAACATTCTTCTATTGAATAATTATAATACTCTACTATTTTTCATTGCTCTATTTTAGCAGAACAATCATACACGCTTGCTTCTAGTAGATGACGTGGTGACAATCGCTCTCGATTGGTTTCATTCGGCGTCTCCAAAACAGACGTGTTTGAAAGAAAAGATTTCCATCCTGTAGTCTAGCGGTCCAGCGTCGAACTTGATTTCTTGAGTTCCCGGGTTCGATCCCCGCGTCGGGCAATAAACAAAACTAAGAAAATGTATATTTTCAATTTTCTAACAAAAGTAAAGTTGTCCGGGATTGGATATGTGCCCGGTTGGCGGTAGGCTTGCAACCTATCACACTGTAGAATTTAGTGTCTTTGGTTAGTCGTGGGTGCCCTGGTTGTGCCTCTGCCTACCCCTTCGGGAATATGGGCTTGAATATACTTACTAACTTAGGAAGTAATTAATGTGGAGGAAGCAAGACGCCACCCACCGCAGATGGGAAACTGTGAAGTGAAGAAGTATTGCTTATCTATTTTTGTTATTCTATCTTTGAATAAAATAGTTGACCTAACCGTAGCTCAACTTTTTTTAAACTTAATCTAAAACAAGCTTTTAAATTGAATCTAATAATTTGTATTTTTCTTTACTTTGTTCAATTGATGTAATACTGAAATTACAGTTTTACGGCATTTAAATTATTTACTCTCAGCACCCGCGCCATCTGCCTGAAACGAAAGGGAAACTTTCTCCTCTCTGTATCTCTTTGTCGCTTCACAGCACGGTATGGCTAGTTTTCTTATACTTAGATAAAGTCTTGAGTCGCGTTGATCGTGCCGTATGTTGTGTCAAAATGTATGAAGATTGTCTATTATCTTCTCGACGGCCGCTTATCAGGAGTCAGGAACTATCTTATAACAGAAAAAGTATGACAAACTTAGCACTGTCCACAAACTGGAAAAATGCAAATTTTTAGTGACATCTTTTTTAATTCAAAAAAAGACAAAATTTATCTCCATGCCCGTGCCCACAAAGAATTATTCAGAGGTAAAACCAGGAGACCTACTATTATTTCAAAGATTATACGAATTTAAAAAGAATTCTATGAATCATTATGATGTAGCATGCGTACTCTCTGCGCACCACGCAAGATAATCGGCATTAACATACAATTTTTAAAAATATGACGTCAAATGACGAATTAAGGAAACAGTCGTCGAACGCTGCCTTTGGAAAAAAACTACAATATATAGGAAAAATCATTAAAGAAAGTCTAGACAATATTGAAAGTGGTCGTGAATTTAGCAGCAACATGACTAAGATTACAAGACGATCTTCCTTTAGTTTCCCAATTAGCTTGGAGCCATTAAAGCATTCTCAAGCTTTGTGCTGTCACATTGTTAGCTTATAATCAATCTGCCTGAGTTAGGCAGGCCATATTACGGCTTATGAGTTTTCCAATTTAATTACAAGACGAAGAGACTCAAGTCCAATTTGAAGATAGAGCGAGATTGTTCGCCCTTTTTATATATTTATATCTGTTATTAGATAGCAACCAAGCAATTGGCTCTTCCGATGTAAATAGATAACCTTCGCCTACAAACAATATAAATGCTGAGTCGCCTTTCCGCCTGGAATTTTTGGCCACATTTGCAGGTCTTGGTTACACTTATTTCCAGTATAGAAAACGACATTGGATTATAAATTATTGAGGCTGGAACGGTGATACTGATTCATACAAGCTGCGATATGATATCCTATAACCGATATGACTTTTACTAGAATTAGATTACCATCAGCGAGCGATAAAATCGTGACATTCTGACGACAAAAAAAGCTGACATTACACTGTAAACATCTTAGTACTTTACATCCGTCATTTATTTTTCTTCTTATTAGAAATGGCACTTCATCATTTGCTTGTTTGCCTTACAGTATTATAGAATTAAAATAGTGTAGGATTTCGAAACATAACATTATTAAACAATGCCATTGTGGTTGTTCTGGCTTGAAGAGATGATTCTAAATTAATAGAAGTAAAGCGTCCTGGCTGTGTGCCAGTTCGCCTTTCGCGTGGAGTGCGCTTTTGTCAGCCTACCCACAATGTGCTTACACCGCTTGAAGGTTTGAAAGCTTACGAATAAAACTATTTTTGATCAACAACTAGATTATGTGTCACGAACATATTTAAACTACTTTAATTTCCACCGTTGGTACTAGATAAAACTCTGTAGCACGTTTGATATTAACAGACAAGTTGACTTTTTTACAAGTATTTGTTAATATTAAATAAGTATTTATATTTTCAGTAGTTGAGTTTTCATGATTTTAATGATGCTTTCCTATTTATTACATCGTAAATTGAAAAGATACGATATTTTACGTTTTATTTTTGTATGATTATGTTTTTATTATTTGGTTATATTCCACTTTGTATCTAGCTAAAGTTTTTTTTTTTACCTGGAATCAAAACATTTGTTAACAAATTTTATATTATGTCATTTTGGAGAGTCCTCAAGACCTTTTTTTCATGTAGAAATCTTAATGGATACCCCCAGGATTTGTCGGATTTCTACTTAATAAAACCACACGGTGTCCTTCCCTTTGTCAGGTCACGGGACTGAGGGAACGCTTTTGTACACGTCCACATGGCGATGTTGGAATTCGGAATCCTCATCAGATAGTCCCACTCAACAGGTCACTGAATATCGTCAGAAGTGGTACACAGACCACACCAGTGATGACAAATCGGGGTCTCAGTGGCAAAAGGCACTCCCATACCTACTGAAACTCCATCATGACCGGGTAGGCAAGCTGAAATGATGCCCACCCACCTCCTGCCCAGACTTTCTAGCCACCACCAAACGCAGGCCAAACGGCTCACTACCCTTGTCTGCTTACACTGAGGGGTACTGAGGAGCAGCCTCTCTGGTTCAATTGGTTTCGTCAAGGCCCTAGCCTCATACCGGGTACCCAGTCCCTCCCTCCCGCACACGACAAAGCTTGGATCATTGTTGGAAAAGAGCCCCCAAGACCTGCGATATTGACTTGCTCTTGTGCACCCACTCGAATTTCCTACGAAGGCAATATATGCAAAGACGTTTACAAATCAATCATGCTTAATGTTTCTATATTTTGTGCGATAACAATTTGTTTTATAACAATAACCTTTGTTTTGCTTATTTGGTTTTTTTGAACTGTGTTTTACATTGGCAAGATATAATAAAATTATTCATATATATTTGTAAACATCAGAGACGTTTCTGGGACACACGCGCATAATCGATCAACAAGGAATGTTGATCGAAGCTACTTATGCGTAAACAAAATATGTACAGACTAAGTCAGCGCTTTCTCTACCATAACCTATTCAGGCTCTGGTATTATCGGAAAAATGACAAAAATAAGTTATAACTTATGCAATAAATTTTATACAAATGGAATAAACGAAAACTTTTAGATTATTTTGTAAAACAGTTTATTTTTGTAATTACTCGGTATTATATTAAAATATAGGTCATTACCAAAACTACAAGTGGTAGAAGAATGCTATGCGGCCACTTTCTCAGGTAGGGATCTACCACCTTACTTATTTCTGCCACCATTATGACTTTGTCATGTGTTCCTTTCCGAAGGCTAAAGTAACCGGTAGATTTGCACAATAATCCTAACATCCTGGCCACACCACAGCGACGCGACGCCTATGTAAAATATATGATGTCTATAAGAAACGGTTGCCTAGCTTAGACGCCAATCTTTCAAAAGACAGATAGTTATATTATACCCATGAAATTTGGCTTCATTTATTTGATGACTGTCACTGAGTAGTAAAGTTTTGCAAAGACGTTATTACTATTGCCATAACATCCAAGTTTGTTGTGTGAAACACAGCCTCAGGTTTGCAACTCGCCATTTACATTTTGTCATCATAAACATAGTAAGAAAGGATTTTACGTTAATCCTATAATCCAAAATAGCTGAAACTAGAGATATCTAGTTCAAGAGCTTACTATATTTATTATTCAGCTTTTAAAAGCATGATTTAAGCAGCTTGTTTCAGATTCCTTACGGTTCTTTCGGTTTTTAAAATACCATAAAACGTTAAGGCTATTCTAAAATCGCCGGCTTCGTCCCGCGTTCGGTTGAGAATTTATTTCTCCAATGTTTTACAATAAAGAGATTTGTTCTCTTTAAGTAAAATAAACTTAAGAACGCTTTTAAAATGTTTTATTTGAGGTTAGTTTTACAAGAAAAATACAGAACTGGTATCTGTACGAGCTGAAGCTAAGAATCGGAATGTTCTTCTGGGAGCTATTGTTTCTGAGTTTAAGTATTAATATAATTTATTTCGTTATTTTATACTCATAGGCATGTATTATTATGTTTACTTACATGCATTTCACAAATTTATACCTTTTTGAGTTAGATGAGTTACAGTATTTCGCCAGAGTTTTAGAAAGTGGTAGTTGGGTGAGGAGCAGCTCGCCCTCCTCGGTACTGCCATCCTGTTTACAGAGTCAGTGCTTGCCATTTTTATGTTATATTCTAAAGCGAAGGGCACCGGTTAGACTGCTCAAGTGGTCTAACATCATGGTTTTAAGATAATAACATGTAGGTATATTTATTGATGACGTTGGTCTCTTAATTAGAATACACGTTTGTTTGTGGCAAAAAAGGCCGATTTCGCATTGGTGGTAGAGTGTGCAGCAACTTGTCCAGATTGAGATCCATCTTACTAGTCCTACCTACCTAACATATTGACTATGTCATGTTTCGGTCTCGAGGGCAGGGTAGCTGGTACAATTGCACAATTGGCCTGCCATCACAACCATGTCCACAGGACAGCAACGTAACATCTATGATGTTCATAGACCACAGTTGTCTCTTACTATCGGAAGACCGGTGAGCTTGTTCGCTGACCTCCAATAAAAAAATGGTACCAATTTGTCTGGTCTCGTCTTTTTTCAAGAATACGATAGCCGGTAAACACACAAAAGAAGCTTGGCTTTTTAGCCTCGCTAAAGGCGCAGGATAAGAGGAGTCGGGCGAGGGCGAGGCGCGGGCGAGGTGTGCGATACTTCTTTGATTTTCATACAAAATGTATAGAAGAGGTGGGGCGTGAGACATACTGAGATGATGCGGCGCGGGCCCAACCGCTTCTATACATTTTGTATGAAAATCAAAGAAGTGGCGCACCTCGCCCGCGCCTCGCGCTCGCCCGACGCCTGTTGTATTTGTTCTGCGCCTAAGAAATGCACTGTTTTTCGCTATGTATATAAATTAACGAAATATATAGGTGACAGTAAATATTTGTTACTATACAACTTATTTCCCTCCCAGTCTCATAAAAATAAATTTAATGTATTTTCACTGTAAAGGTGAATGAAAACCTGGTTGTTGCCGGGAGTCTTATATGAGTGCATTCTTTTTATTTTTAATTCATCTTTTTAATATGAATTTTGAGGGCAAATTAAAAAGAAAATACTTTTTAATTAATATTATTCCCGAGTTTTGGCGGAACTATCGATCAGGATTTGATTTTTATAAATAAAAAGAAGTTAAATTTTTTCTAACACCATCATCTGTTTTAGGTGGTAAAGATAAGTTACAACTCGTTACGATTGGTAGGTACTATGTCTGCTGCTGCTTTCGTTAACAATACATAGGTACTGCTTTAATACTAACAAAAAAGTTCACACACAATGCCATTCAAATAAAAAAAAATACAATACGTATAAAAAAATGTACAATACGTATACGTACGTAAAATACGTATTATTCTGAAAATTCTCAAATTTAAATTTGGGAACATGAAAAATGAAAATGTTTTTCAAACATTGTTTGATTTTACGAACACATTGTTCGCTCTAAACAAGACAACTTTTTGAATATAGAGGAAAACTGATGCACGAAATTGTTTATATCGAGTCCTTTTTTATGAAACTTTCGTTTGTCGATTTGAAAGTCCATATCTCGTTTGCTATTTGCTTAATATCTCACGTGGTATGTCTTTGACCAGGGTACTGTTATTTTTATATTTTAGGTATTTCAAAAATGTTCTAAGTTTTACTTTTAATAAACAAGTGATTTTATTTCTTAGTGATATAAAATACAAGTTGTTTATAAAAACCAAAAGTAGTAATGGTGCGGTACAAAGCTCTATCTGGAATGGTAAGATATTCCGCAAATATATCGGCTATTCTACTCCATACATCAGAATAAAACCGGTGCAAGCGTTCAGGCAGCCAGGCTCTAGACAGATTAAAATAAAAGAGTTATCGAGCAACCTAAGGTGTTATATTGTTTCACATGTAAGTGACCGGATCGAGGATTTAAAAAAAAGTTATAAAATGTTTTAAGCTGGATAATAATTACTTAAGAATCAGGTGTTATATAACTTGAAGAGCTTGGGTAATTACAATTATAATTATGTCAATATACATTGTCTATTTCAAAAACTAGATTTTTATATCATTTCCACAAGACACTGAAAGAAATTCGGTTTTTCAAATTTTCTCATTAAAAAAATGTTGCTCGGGATTGGATATGTGCCTGGTTGGCGATAGGCTTGCTACCTATCACATTGTGTCACACACCTATCATATCACATACCTTGTGGGTGCCTTGTTTGTGTCTTTGCCTCTTCGGGGATAGGGGCATAAAAATACTTTTTATATATATCTACCAATTATACTTACACAATAAATTATCGGGCGGTTTCATCACTCCCAAATAACCAGCTTTTATTAAGCTCTGAATTTCGTTCGAGTAAATGGTCTTTAGGTAAAAATAATTTAAAAAACACTTTGGTTTGTAAGAACAAAACAATTAAATTTTTAAAACGCACGTGTTTATATAACACATGATATTTTTCAAAATTGGAACATTTTTTGGTGAAATCATATCAACTAGTTTCACTTTTCACAGCAACATGTGTCCTTGTCTCCGCTTAATAACGAAGCTAACATAAATATACTTATTTGTTATTTACCATTGACGTATTTGTGATATTTATTGAAAAAATATATCACAATTCCATGAGCCTAATTCTTCTGGGAAACGGAAACAGGCAGTTAAATAAACAGGCAAATATAAAACGAATGAATTGTGAGTGTACGTGTGTTTCATTATTTTTCGTTAAATAAAACAAATATTTACACGAAACAAAACGATTTCATACGAGAATGAAGGAAATATATTGTGTAAAATTTTATGTTTACAGCAATAAAACTGTGATTATCAATTCAAAAAAGTTTAAAGTAATTTAAAAAATATTGTAAATAAGTACTTTTTATGTTAATAATAGGAAAGCGAAAATGAAAATAGATGTCTTGAGTTAGTTATTTATACATATCTTTTGTAGACAGGAAAGACTTCAAGTGTGGGTTAAAATACACACACACATACATACATACATATCTTCACGCCAAGTCCCTTACGGGATAGGCAGAGAGCATCGGGTGCCAGATCTCACGATCCTGACAAACCTGTCTGGCTTCCTTCACATTCATTACCCTTGTCATACAAATACGTCGGTTTCGGAGACTCTTGATACCACCCTCGAATAATATCCAAGTGATCTAATCGTGGAATGTCAACCTTGTTCTCCCTGAGTACCTACATCTATCCACATTCGCATTGTATATCTGCTTTGTCAATCTTTCTTCTGTCATTCTTTCCACATGACCGAACCAGCGGAGCACACCCTTTCGAATTTTAACACCAACACTTTCTTTCAATCCAACTCTTTCTCGGATCTCACTGTTGCGAATGCGGTCGGCGAGCGTCACGCCACAGATTTTCCGTAGCGCTCTCATTTCGATCGCATTTATCCTACTTCCATGCTTTTTCTGACATACCCAACTCTCGCTTCCATACAATAACGTTGGGATAAGCACAGAATTATGCAAAGTGGGTTAAAATGATACAAAATAGAGTATATACGGATAAAACTGAAAAAATATTCCTTGTGGTGGTCAAAAAGTTCACGTATAAGCCTAATGTTACCCTTAAGTAACATTAGGCTTATAGGGTTCAAGTACTACAAAGGTAAGTGATTGTGGATAGCTTAAAATAACGTGCAGTTTTCAAAATGGTGGTCTTGATTTTTAAGCTTGAGTTTGAGATTGTTATAGCCATGGTATTGATTAATAAATTTTATTATATTAAAATTAAAATCTATTTTTCTGTATTTACATCAGTCTTGCTGTCTATTTTTTCGTCTTCTTCTCTTTATCTTTAAAACGACTGCAATGATTATAATACAATTTCGCAAACTTGTAGTTTACTACCGAGTTACATAGTAGGTAGTACCTATAGCTTTTAAAGCGACTGCATAAAAACTTTGCAGTTAGTTATGAATTTTTTCGTTTTAAAACGTAACCCGTTTAAAAAGTTCCACAAGAACCAATGATTATTTAAACACGCACTGTATATTATTATAAATCACATTTATATACGAGTATGTAAACAAAGTCGGATTAGTTATAACGCATGAAAAAAAAATACGCATGTATCTCAAAAACGCCTGTATAGATTTTAATAATGATCGCTAATTTATTGCAGAAAAAATATTATAATATTGAGAAAGAAAGATAAAAAAAAATCTTGAAGTTAACATAATTGAAATACTTATTGCAATTCAGACAGTATTAAAACGCTAAGATGCTAGTAACATATTATCGCTAGGTTACATCATACATTTTACAGTATAGTATCCCGGTAATGTAATATACAGTATTGTAACTCGGTCCTGTTTTTAACCCCCGACGCAAAAAGAGGGTTGTTATAAATTTGACGTATCCGTCTGTCTGTGTGTCCATCTGTGGCATCGTATCTCCCGAACGGGTGCAGTTATTTCAATTAAGTTTTTTTTTTATGTAAGGTAACTTATGTGTGAGTGTTTCTTAGACATGTTTCATGAAAATCGGTTTAGCTGTTTAAAAGTTGTGTGGGGTGAAAGTGGGTAGATTAACTGAATGTCGGCAATGATTCTACTTTTTAAAGGGAAATTAAGTTCTTGTGTCAGGAATTTTTTACTTAAATTAATTTTTAATAAATCCCGGGTCGGGCAACAAAAAACAGAAAATTTGATTTTTCTAATAAAAAAATGTTGCTCGGGATAGGCTAGGTGCCCGGTTGGCGATAGGCTTGCCATCTATCACATTGTGGGACTTAGTATCTTCGGCTAGTCGTGGGTGGCCTGGTTGTGCCTGTGCCTACCTTTTCGGGGATATGGGCGTGAAGATAAATTTTTTGAATTTAATTTTCTGTTATTATAATGAACATTTAAAAGTTCTTCTTAAATAATATACCTACAGCCGTGCGGTGACGCGACAGGGCTAATTACCTTCAGTGCTTACTTTTCCTACATCTGCCAAATCGAATTTCTTTTTAATTTTTGGATCGTAAAATTCACTGTATTTTAAAATGGATTGGAAGAGTTAAATGAATATACAATTTATTTACAAAAACTTGTACTTTCCAAATTTTTTTTATTTTTATAGTTGAGCCAACCGGTTTCTCTATACAAGCATCATCAGGGCTATATATTTCAGTTCAGTTGTTATATTAAAGTCCTGGTGGTGCTTGTATAGCGAAACCGGTTAGCTAAACTATAAAAATAAAAATATGTTGTGGAAAGTGTAAGTGTTTGTAAATAAATTGTATCAAGAATGGAATTCCACCAAGCACCGACGATAAGAGAGAAGTATAGAAACTGTTAAATAAAAAAGGATCAAATGTTTTCAATTACGAAATTTTATAAAATAAAAACATTTTTAACCGCTCATGCGAAGCTCTAAAACAGCACAAGTCTATAATTATTTTTCTTTGCCGTATTATGTAAATACAAACACTTATTCATTCAAAGTAACATTCACAAATCGCACGCTTACCTATTGGTTAATGAATTAAAAAAAAAAACGCTATTACATTGACTGTTCGTCACTGCAACCGCGATTAATTGTATACCGAGTGTCTACCAAACTCAAGTAGTATAAACGCGTTTTCGCCCATTTGTATGAAAACAGATTACTGTTTATTACATAACCGTGGTACTAGATATACTATTTTGTAAATAGAATAAAATTTTTAGGTCAGCGAGTCAGGTATCGAAAACACTCTCAGCCACTAAACTACGTTATAGGGTAGAAATTTATTTCATGCATGAGAAATTTTATCGAATAACATTAAAATGGCGGAGGTGCTAGATCACGTCCTGTAAGATCTGGCTGCCTTCCAGTTTTACATTTAAGACTATATTTGCAAAAGTATGAACAAGGTTTGGATTTGTAACTTTTGAATTTTGTTCCCAACAACTTGAGAAATTTACATACTACTGCATGTTTTGGACGTTTCTAGAACATGTAAGATTGTTTTTGATCTTCGCTAGAGAGAAATCAGCGTTAGGCAGACATAGTTACTTTATATTTTAGCGTTAACGGGTTAGAAAGGAATTAAAAATTTCGCCACGGGACTTGAATCCTCAGTAGCTCAATTGGTTAGAGCATTCGTCGGCTTGAGACGAAAGGTTACAGGTTCAAATCCTGTCTGGGGCGAAATTTTTTCTTTCTTTAAAATTTATAGAAATTTATTCAAAGCACAGGGCAAGTGCTGAAATAAAAATAAATAGTTACTTTAAGTTGCGAAAAATTGGAATGCAAGTACTTTATTTACAAAAAATATGGCTTATAAGGAAAATAAGTAGTTTATGGTAACCAATTTAATCAAATTATTTTTGGACTGGACTGCATGAGGTCCCGGGTTCGAATCCCGGGTCGGGCAACAAAAAGGAAATTGGGTTTTTCCAATTTTCTAATTAAAAAAAGTGTTGCTCGGGATTGGAAATGTACCCGACTGGCGATAGGCTTGCCACCTATCACATTGTGGGACTTAGTGTCCTCGGCTAGTCGAGGGTGCCACGGTCGTGCCTCTGCCCACCCCTTTGGGGATATGGGCGTGGGCGTGAAGATGTTTTTTTTATTATTTATATTCGCTGAGTCATAAATACATAACAGACAAAAATCGGGAAGCTTGACAGGCATAAATAAATTTAAACCTTTTTGTTTATGTTAATTAGATTTTCAATTCGTAAAGCTTTTAATAAATACAAAATATTTGCACCAAAAAATCTAAGCCATAAAAACTGATTTTCTAAAATTAAAAATATATTTTTTTTAAAAATTTTTTTTTTTTGAAAAAAATATTTTTTAAATTTGTTACCACTAGATAATTTTAAGACGTGAGATTAATGGTTGGCTTCAAGAGGTACAATTTTCTTTATCTAAAAGTTATTTATTCAACAAGTTTGTGACCCGTGCCCAAGGATTTTATTCTATGTATGCGTTGTATTGCTGGTTTTGAAAACTTTTTTTTAACCCTTTATATTAAATTTACAAAAAATAACGTAAAATACGATCTGATATATCTAATATCTGTATAACGTGCCAGACTTGAAGAATGTCCCGGATTTCTATTCAAGAAAAAATAAATGTAAGTCGGAAGTAGATGCAGCTAAATAAAATCTGGTGCAACGGAGACGGGCCCTTTGTCTGAGCTGGACGCGGCCGCCGCATTGTACCCGCGAGGAAACATTTTTTGTTATTCTGACTCTTTGATTTTCAAATTATCCACCAAACTATTCAAATAGATCCTTTTATGTTTCACTTAAAAAAATATATTTTTTTAACCTAGCTCATTTTACGTAGCTCATTTTAGCTGATTGCATCTAAAATGAGCTACGTGCTTACAAATTATTAATCAAAATAAAATTACAAGATGTTAAACTTCCAGCTACAAAATGTTTAGCTAAACAGTAAAGACCGAATGTAGTAATTTTTTTATGTTATTGGAAGGCAAACAAGCAGACGGATTTCGTGATGGTAAGAAATTCACGCCGCGTAGAGACACCAAACGTGGTAATGGTGCGTTGCCAACCTGAGGCCGCCTCGAGCAAAAGAAAGTTTACCGCCTACCTTACCTTCCGAACCGGAACACGTCCTGACGTTATGGCGGCAGGAATAGGTAAGGCGCTGGTACCAATGCGGGCGAGTAGCTGCTACCACCTAGTCAAATGTCACGGTGCTAGTGACAGTGAAAATAAAAAAAATCGAAGATCCTATATACCTACGTTACTACCTATCCACTACACCGACTCAATACTTGCATATGTGCTCACAATATACGCTCAACATACATTTCACTTCGTAGCCAAATCGTCAACTGCATTCGACTGCACTATACGAGGTCGACTAAAAACAGTTTGCACTCGACTAACTCGACTATACAAGTATAGTATATAGACTATACTCAATATAAATTATTAATCACAAACTAAATTTCATCAAGTGCCAATCATAGTGAGTCTATAATAAGACAAGGATCTCAACAAATCAAAAATAATTTTAAAATAAAGATGGCGCCAAATACTCGAGAGTCGTACAAACCGCTCAGCTTATCCAACAGTTTCATGTCCTCGAGAAAACTTAGACATCTCAGTATCCATATAAAGTGTAAACAATTGAAGGAAAATGGCGCGATCCGAATGTGGCGATGTCTTACGACGTTTATTTTACGCTTTGCAGTATTTTGCCGCAGAATTACGAGTTCCTAGAACTATTGTGTCGCCCCAAACATCCAATATGCCTAGCATAAGTTTTCAAGTTTACGAAACG